>ML776582.1:712439-727016 GCA_009831015.1 Picea engelmannii
TGCTTAAGCTAATCTCCTAAACATTTTTTAAATACATTAATATATTAAAATAATAATTTATTTATTATTTATTTATTACAAACATACACATAAATATTTTATTTAAAATGTTTTATTTTTATATACAAAGATAAATGGAGAAAGAGGGGTTGAATTTTAGGCACTATCTCTCCATCATAACCATATTATCTTGTAGTAAAGAGGAAAAGGAAAAAATAAATTAATCTTTAAAGTTAAGTTTTTTCTCAAATGATTGTTTATAATAAAAAATTGTATTCAGTGTTATCAAGTTGGTTATATTTCATAGTTTATATATATATATATATATATATATATATATATATAATTGTATTTAAAAGAAAAATATTTATAAAATATAACATGAAAATTTTATAAATTAGTTTAGATCTATCTTAACCTGGGATCTATCAAGTGTTGAGAGGGATCAAATCTCTCAAGGTGGAAACCTCTTTTAAAGTGCAAAACATGAGGAAATGTTTATACCTCAAGAAGTTTGATCCCTCTCTATGCTTGATAGATTCAAGGTTAAGGTGGATTTAAGCTAGTTTCAGTCATGGGAGGTCACACAAAATTTGTAGATGATTAACATTATGTATATGTATATGTCTAAAATTAATCTGATCATCTGAAATTTACTCACTTTCCTTAGTTGATTGAAATTATAGAGGGTATTATTGAGAAGGATAAATGTCAATGCATCTTCTTCAATTTTTATTATTGTGACACAATTTGTAGATGATCAAAATTATGTATATGTATATGTCTGAGATGAATATGATCATTTTAAATTTACTAAGTTTCCTTAGTTTGTTGAGAACATAGAGAGTATTATTTAGAAGGATGTTGCTTTTTATTACCCCTTTCAATAGGTGTAATAGGAACTATTTGAGGGAATCATTCATCCCATGGAACTACCACATTTTTATGAAATCTTACTAAAACATATATGGGTGGTTCTAGGGGTAAAATTCCAGGGTTATACACAATTTGTTCTACAACTCTAAGAGCACCATTAACGAATCCTGCATCAGTCCATATGTTTGATGTGTCCTCTTGGGGAAAACTAATGGTGTGTCCTCTATATTTGTATTGTCCACCTATTGAATGCATAACCTTCATAATTGGACTTGTGTGTGCTATCAACATCTCTTCAACTTCTATGAGCACTCCAAGGACTCAAGGTTGTGATCCTGGGTCCATATGGTTCTAAGATGAAAATATGTGATGATTTCCCTCTCTTCTACATCTCATGCACATTGGAATTGTATTTATATTAAATACATGAATTCCATCATCTGACTCCTCACACACATGACACATTTGAACTTTTGTTAATCGATCAATCTTATCATGAAATTTTTGATGTGCAATATTCATATTTTGAAATGCATTAGGTATATTATCCTCAATTTGAATTTCTTAATTTGGTTCTATCTCGATATTTTTTGCATCATTTTTCTCAACAAAAGTTACACATTGAGCCTAAGAATATATATCATGTAAACTTGTTTTTTTCTTACGATTTTCTTTTTCTTTTAGTTCTACATCTTGTGCTATGTGTGTGTTGGTTAAATATTGTTTTCTTTGTCAACCTCCTCTCTGTCATTCTAAATTGTGTTTCGCATGTTCTTGATTTTCCTTAGTTGTCATTTGTTGCGCCTTTATTTGTCAATATGCTATTTGTTGTTCATAATTTCGTTTTCTCTATTAATATTGTTCAATTTTCATCTATTGTGAATTTCTTTGTTGATATGTTTTTGTCATTTAGAATTGTGTTTTCTTTGTTCTTAATGCTCTTTAGTTGATAATTGTTGTGTCTTTCTTTGTTGATATGTTATTTGTTGTTTAGAATTTTGTTCTCTTTGTACTTGTTGTTGTTCAGTTGTCATTTTTTGTGACTTTCTTTGTTGATATGCTCTTTGTCACTCAACATTTTGTTTTCCAAGTTCCTATAGTTGGTCGATTAGCATTGACATTAACTGTATTTTTTGTCGTGCTCTTTGTTCTTCACTTTTTTACTTTCTTTGATCTTCCTTTTGTTCATCACTCATTTGGTATAACTTCTCTCTTTGTTGCTTAACATATTCACTTGTTTAACTTCTTACATCCTCAACATGCACATCATCCTTTTGGTAATTATGAGAGGACATGGTAACTTGAATTACTGTAACATGATTGTAATTGTAGCCATGTATGAAAAATAGGAAATATTGAAATCAATGCAACAAACACCAAATCTAATGTTGAAACACTAAAAGCAATGCATGCACATGGACATCAATGCATGTAGTTCATATAAATACCACAATATACAACTAAAGTCAATCTGGAATTGGAATACACTAAAATAAATGCATCATGTTAATCTAATTACATAGAAATTAATGCATCTACTTCAACCTATATTAACCTACATGATATGCCACCCTACTTTAGTCAATCAAATCTCTACACAGATTAGAAATTGACATGTACATTGAAATCAATGTATATAGTTGTTATTTTCTCATGTAGTCGTGTCACCATGCTCGCACTATGCAATTGTATTCTCATCACTTTTCCAATTGATTTTATTGGATTCAAGCATCTCACTGAGTGCACCCTTAATGATATCGAAATGAAAGACGACTCTTTAGCCCATTTTTTTTTACATTTACCTATTCTTCATATGGTAAAGCTATGACTTTGTTTTGGCCTACATATGCTTGTCATCTCTGCTCTCAACCTTATAGATTTAGTTCTATATCTTATTAAGGCACAAATATTGACAGTCAATTGCCCTAAACTTAAAACTCTAAAGACAATCATGTGAGTAAGATAATTGAGAGTGAATGGAATGACATTTCATGATTTTTCCTCAACGATTAGAGGACTTGAAATGGAGGTTGAAAGTAATTTGATTGAGTTGTTGTTGCATTCAAGTGCTCATCCAAAATAAAATTTCTTTGTGAATGGATTTCTTGAACTAGTGGGAATGTTGAGATCATTGAAAGTACTTTCCATCAATCTTGGGTCTACATTTGGGGGGGGGGGAGGATTGGTGTTCCTATGCTCACACTATACAATTGTGTTCTCACCACTTTTCCAACCAATTTTTCTAGATTCAAGCATCTCATTGAATGCACCCTTAACGATATTGAAATGATAGATGAATATTTATCCAACTTTATTTTACATTGCCCTCTTCTTCATAAGTTAAAGTTATGGCTTTGTTTTGGACTATAAATGTATGTCATCTCCACTCTCAACCTTACATATTTAGTTCTATATCTTATTAGGGTGTAATGATTGACAATCAATTTCCCTAAACTTAAAACTATGAAGATAATCATGTGCGTAAAAGACTTGAGAGTGAATGTAATGGAATTTTATGGGCTTTCCTCAATGATTAGAGTACTATAAATGGAGCTTAGAAGTATTTTGATTGAGTTTTCATTGCATCCAAGTTCCCATCTAGTATACAATTTCTCCATGAATATATTTCTTGAATTAGTGGGAATGTTGAGATCATTGAAAGTGCTTGCCAATGATTTTGGGTTTGCATTTGGTGGGAGAAAAATGATTGATGTTCCTTTGCTGACACTATACAATTGTATTCTCACCACTTTTCCAACTGATTTTACCAAATTCAAGAATCTCACTAACACTTAATGATATCAAAATGGCAGGTGACTCTTTAGCCCACTTTCTCTTACATTGCCCTCTTATTCATAAGTTAAAGTTATGGATTTGTTTTGGCCTGCAAATGTCCGTCATATCCATTCTCAAACTTATAGATTTACTTCTATATCTTATCAGGGTGCAAAGATTGACAATCAATTGCCCTAAACTTAAAATGTTGAAGCCAATCATGTGTGTAAAAGACTCAAGAGTGAATGGAATGACATTTTTGAGCTTTCCTCAATGATTATAGGACTCATATTGGATCTTGGAAGTAATTTGATTGAGTTGTTTTTGCAATCAAGTGCCTATCTAGGATACAATTTCTCCATTAACAAATTTCTTGAATTAGTGGGAACGTTGAGATCATTGAAAGTGCTTGCCATCGATATCGAGTGTGCATTTTGTGGGAGAAAAATGATTGTTGTTTCTCTACTCACATTATACAATTGTATTATCACCACTTTTCCAACTAATTTTGCAGGATTCAAGCATCTTACTAAGTGCATCCTTAATGATATAGAAATGACAAATGTCTTTTTAGCCCACTTTCTTTTACATTGACCTCGTCTTCATAAGTTAAAGTGATGTCTTTGTTTTGGCCTACAAATGCCTGTCATCTCCACTCTCAACCTTAAAATTTTTGTTCTATATCGTTATTTTTTTTGTAAGTAAGATTGTATTAGATATTGACAAAATATACAAATAGAACCTATCAAATCCAGCTCCAGAAGACCATGATAGTCTATGGGCTTCCAAAAGAACCACCCCAGTAGGGAAACAAGGCTAATAAGCTATTAAGATGTCTTAAAGCTGGGAAAACAATTGTCTTAGCATGCTTATACAATTGTTTAACTAGAACTATCTTATAGATGCCTAGATGACACAGACAAAAAGAGCAACTAAAAATGAAACATTTGCCATCTTTAGAAACCTATGGCTAAGCAATAATAAAGGTGGTCCTTTGGGCAACAACATATGTGGCCCTTTGAGTAGCAGGATGTGAGGATTTCGGGCCTGAGTAATGCCTGTATGGAGGAGAGAATGTCCCCCCCAACTGAGCTTCTATCCATGTGAGGATTTCTAAGATGCAAGCATTCTAGATTTCAAGGGCTTTCATTTTTCTCTTAAGCTTCCTGAAGTCCTCATCTTTAGGGATCAACCCCAAAGATACAAGAGTCTTAGTTTGCCAATAAAGTTCAACCATTTGGAATAAAATGGAATTTATGTAGTGGGTGCAACCCACGTCTGAAACTATACCTCCTACTTCAGCCTCTACCTCATCATCTTCTTTGAAGTCTCAAACTAGACGGGCTTCCCCTTCCATGGCATCCATGGTTGTCTGGGCGCTAGCAGGGACGAAGGCAATGTAGAAATCAGTTGCATATTTTGCATCTCTAACAACGCGAAAGTGGGTAGCAGCAAGGCGACCAGGTCTTCTACCTTGGGGGGCATGGAGATGAGTGCGAGCGGAGGGAGAATGCAAGACATATCGTGTAGAGGGAGGAGACGAGACAATGTATGCATCAAAATGGAATGTAAAGCCCATAATAGTTGAGCAAGGAGCTCAAAACCCTTCTTTCGAACACCCTTCAAACACTGCAAATAAAATATATAGAGAAGAATCCAAGTTAGTTGCGTCCTTACCAGAGCTCGAATCATGATTTGAAGGACAACGTCCTTTATAACTGAAGCCCATGTGATGAATGGAGGAGCAGGTACCAAGCCTTCATCGGATTCATTATAAAACAGGGAGGAGTGAGCCTTGCAATCCTCATTCCTACCATTGTAGTGATCATCCCTTTCGAATCACGATGACCTGAATTCAATATCATCTCCCGGTGAAATGACTCAATCATGTTGGAGGTGCTCCTCATCCGCTCTGAAAACATTAAGGGGAGTAATGGCATCATCATTACTCTTATCACCAAAACCCAATTCGACCACTCACATTAACTCCAGGCATACACTCTCTTGCAGTGATGAGAAATGACGGGTAGTTTCCAAGGGGACATAGGAGGTAGGCAATACATCATCCACCTGGTGTCTCAAAGTGGCGTAGGACGACACACGCCCATGTTCGATCATTACTGGAAAGAGGACACCCCATCTGGGGAGTTCTGTATCATTATTATTTAGATGTCATTTAATATCTCTTTGTGTATCTATATGCTAATTGATAACATAGTGCATCAGCCCATGTCGAGGTATATATATGATATTTTCTTTGTAGTGTAGGAGAAGCCACAGGGAGATCCAATGCCACCATGTTTAACATATCCACTTGCTAATCTCCAATTAGTTGAGATAGATATTAACAAATACAATGTGAGGGAACTTGGTTAAAGAGCCAATGTGCATAACAACGATAGCTAGAGGACTCAAAGAATGAGTGTGTTGGCCTTCATAGTTTGTTATTACATTGTCATATATATGTGTGTGTGTGTGTGTGTGTAATGTGAAATGGAGTCGACTTACATGTGATTGTAATTGAGACGACTCGTATTTTTTTTAATTTTTTAATTGTATTGTTTTAAATTATGTAATGTTGTGTATGTACGAGACAACATCTCCTCATACTAGGTTGTAGACCGCCTCTCAACACAATTATTTTTATATTTTAACGAAAAAATTATAATTTTTTTTTGGGTTACTTCATTTTCACTCAAAGTATTAAACTATTCATATAAGCCATCAACCTTTGAATTTATTATCTATTATAAAAAAATATTAAAGATAAAGAAATAAAGAAATATTAAACTTTTAATATTAAAAATGGTAAAAAACCATATAAAATAATGATATAAAAAGGTTTAATTCTTAAAGGAATATTGTTGTTGTTGGAGGATTAATGTGAATATCAAATCTAACCATGATGGGAAATTAATTAGAAATTTTTGAGATAAGTGTGGGCAACTTTACTAGTTGATAAACTTGTTTTCCCAATCTAAATAAGAAAAGTATGCAGTCCAATCAAGTTTAAATGGATTTTTATTAAATTTCTTTGGAAAATACTGCATAATTATAATATTATAAATAACGGATTAGCATTAAATATATGACATTTAGAAGTGTAAGATATGCATACGCAGTTCAGATTAATCCATTCAACAAATGTGATATTTCGAAGTTATTTATGTGTTAATTTATTTGGAAGATTCTTCTTAGATTCTATACTTGTGAATTTCATTTATTAACTCACTAGATTATATATTAAAATTAAAAAATAATTAAAAAAACTAATGTCTCTATACATATATCTATCAAAACCAAGTTCTAATAAAATCCCCTATTTATTAATGCTATTTCTTTTGAATATCAATTACGATTGTATTTAAATAAAATTTGATAAATTCTATTAGATCTCGAATTCATTTGCTTCAATGATATGAAAACTAGATTCTCTCAATTAAATTAAATTAAATTGATGTATGCAAATAACTAATTTCCGTAGTATATGGAATTTTTATATTCACATCATTTCAATTATATTTCTAATTATTATCAGTGGTAGTTGGTGTGTAGTTATCATTGATTCCGAAGTAAATTAAAAACTAATAGGGGAGACTATCGACAACCAAGCCAAAGCTTGGGCTCTATCGAAAAGGATATTAACTATCAAGCAAATGGAAGTGAAAAAGATAATGGTGATTGAGGACTTCTTCACAAGAATTTGCTATATACTCAGAATTGATCGCTACCCAAGAAGCACAATTGGAAGAATAGTCTTTAGAACTTAAAGGTTAAAGGTTAGTGGAAGGTTTTGAATTTGTATATTTTTTTCATGTTTTAAGAGGGCTCAATTCCTTGAAGGATAGAATGATTAATTAAGAATGTAATTTATAATTTGGAATAATGAAGAAAAAAGGTGGAAACTAATATATTATCATCTCGCTATTTCAATTCATACACATCAAATCACACCACCCCATGCAATGGAAAAGTGGAAGAGTGATGATTCAAGTATTCAAAGGTTAGCACATGATTTATGAACCTGAATCTTTGTGCTACACCATATCTCTGTCACAAGGTGAAACCCATTTGAATCCTATCATGATGGGGTGGTCAAAGGCATGTGGTTTATTGCTTATCTTTTGGAGTTTGATCAAACCAACTCTTATTGTTTCCCTTTGCCAAATTTAAAAGTCTGTAAAGAGCTCCAAACTCTCTGTTTTTATGTAGGTCTGGAAGTAGTTACTTCATATAAGGCTAGAAATTCTTTGTAGGTCTGGAAGTGGTTACTTTTGTTGGAGGTTGAAAGCAATTTCCTTCAAATGTATAGTCATGAGACTAGGATGATAGCCAATTTTCATGAATATCCAAGTAGGTGTGCATTTTGTGAAAATTCTAGGCTTCAAAGAAAAATTTATAGGTGTGAAAGGCACTATAGTGATGTCCAGGAATGTATTTCTTTGTATGTGAGGAAATGGGAGAGATGGAGGGAAGATTGGGAGGAAAAAAAACAAGTGATGCAAAAACACTTGATTAATTCAAAGATTCAGGTAGAGAAACTAAAAGGAAAGCATATATCACTGGAAATAAGGGAGGAAAGTAACAATGCTATATTAGAAGAAGTTGAGAAGAAGATAAAAATGCTATAGGATAGAGTTTGGAAATTGGAATTGGAGCAAAGACCATGGTAGGAGGAATTAAGGAAATCAATGACCTCTGCTCTATTCGTCGACTCTCCTGAATTGGACTAGATGGAAGTTATAGAAGAAAATTCCATCCAACAAAACACTGACAAAGTAGGAAAAAACAATTCATTAAAAGAAGAAAAAAAAAACCCAAACACATTTGAATTTTTTTATATTTTGAAAAATAATTTATTTATTAAAATAATATGTAAGGCTATATACAAACCACATAGTCAATTCCAAAATTAAAACTTTAAAAATAATATAGTCTAAAATATATTTTTTTAAATTTTAAAGAGCTCTATAATATTCCAATCAATTTTACTAATCAAATTTTATATAATATATTAGATGGTTCCACCCCAACCTCCTTTTAATAGAAAAATAACCATTTCTATTTAAAAAAAATTCACATCTTATAGCAACTTCATTAATCATATTACATAGTAATATACTAACCATCTTTACTTTTACTTTTGTCTTTAAGTCAAAGCTTATAATTAAAGCTTAAATCCAGAATTATCTATACTAAGATGAGCACGTGTCACTTTTTTATAATTAAAGCTTAAACGCAAAATTATTTATACCAAGATGAGCACATGTCACTTTTTAGGCAACATGACATGGGTTGCTCAAATTTTTAATACCTACATTAAAAAAACTTTAAGATGATGATTTTGCGGTTCCATTTATAAATCACAATCAGTAATAAATTAAGATGATGATTTTTCCGTTTGATTTATTATTAATAAATTATAATCAAATAATAACATGATTATGAATGGGGCAAGGTACAAAACGCTATTTGCGTGAACGATGTTGTGCATGCGCCCGCTCTATATATATATATGGGGAACATATTTTTAGTGGAGGTATTTATGGAATTTTTATAAAAAATTTCTCTCATATACATTTACAGCAGAGATTATTAGTGGAGTTTTTTTGGTTTTAATGGACTTTTTGATGATGGTTTTATGTATTTGAACAGTTTATATTTTTATATAATATAAAGTGAAATATTTTGTGGAAAAAAAATTACATTGATGTATTACTATATAAAATGTATTTAATAAAATTTAGACATTTTGTAACATAATATCAGTTTTTATTTAAAAAATTAACAAAAAATTTGTCAATATGTTTTCATAGGTACACCAATGCATTATCGATATTAGCACACCAATGGTCATTTTTATCGTGATAAAACTCTAATCAAAAAATCTTTAAATCGTAAGCACATTGGTGCATCCTTAAATAAGATGCACCAAATAAGGTTAGCCATTTTGTTTTACAATAATGGTTTTATTTTTAAAAAATAACAAAAACTTATCGGTGCATTGCAATCTATGGATCATTGGTGCATTCTCATTATCAGTGCATTAGAAAAACATATTCTAATCAATGTGTTTTTAAACCTAAAGTGTAATAGTGCATCCTTATCAAAAATACATCGAATAAGGTTTACTCATTACAAAATTGATTTTAATTAAAACATTACAAAAGCTTATCAATGAGTTCCTTTATATAGCATATCAGTGCATTGTCATTATCGACTAGCTATAAAACATTTAGTAATTGATGTTTTTTTACATCCTAAACACATCGATGCATCTTTGTAAAAGAAATATTGAATAAGGTTTAGACATTTTATCATAAAATATTAGTTTTTATTTAAAAAATTAAAAAAACTAATCACTGTGATTAATAATGTGTTCCCACACCAGTGCATACTAACAAATGACACATTAACATAGATTTTTTTAAAACCCTAGCAACGAATCATGAACATATGAATGCATTAATACATCTTACTATAGAGTAAAAAACAATACCAAACCATAAAGTCATTTTCACATTCATTCAATAATTCAAACCATATAAACACTAATACTCACCATCCATGTACAACCATCGCCCCATTTGTTAGTGCTAGTATCATCAAATTTATAGACTCCTTCACTTCCTCACTAAATTTGTTTTGTTTTGAAATTTTGCAAAATAGTATCACATTTTCATTTTTTCTAAATATATATATAAAAATAAAATATTGAATACAAAGTCTACTAAATATAATATAGTGAAATTATAAATATATATATTTAAATGAAAAATTCTTCTTAGATTTTATATTTATGAATTTATTTTATTAACCCAGTAGATTATATATCAAAATTATAAAATAAATAAATAAACTAATAAGTGCCTCTATGCATTGGAAAATTCTTCTTCAATTCTATATTTATGAATTTATTTTATTAACATAGATTATATATCAAAATTATATATATATATATATATATATATATATATATATATATATATATATATATATATAAACTAATAAGTGCCTTTATGCATTTATTTAGTGTTATTTCTTTTTTGTATTTGAATATAAATTGCCATTTTTTAAAATAAAATTTGAATAAATTTTATTCTATCTCGAATTCCATTGTTTCAATGATGAAAACTTCATTATCTTAATTAAATTCAATTGATGTATGCAAATAACTATGGGAAAAACATATGGAATTTTTATGTTATCATCATTTTAATTATATTTATAAATATTAGGTGTGGTAGGGGTGTGGGTTATTTTTCATTTTGAAAAAAAATAAAAATAAATGAGATGGTCAATAACTAAGTCAAAGTTTTGGTTTTATGATAAATAGAATTAATTATGAAGTAAATGGAAGTAAAAAATATAACAATGGTTGGAGATTTTTGGGCAATAATTTGTCATATGGTCACTTGATCTTTACTCAAGAAGCATAATTAGGAAGAATAATATTTATAGCTAAAAGGTTAGTAGAAGGTTTTGAATCCATGGAATTTTTTCATGTTTTGTAAGAGCTCGATTCATCGATGGATAAAATGGCTAATAAGACTTATAACTTGCAATTTGGAGCAATGAAGAAAAAGGGGGGCACTAATATATTTTCATTTACCCTGGTATCTATTTCAATCCATAGACATCAAATGTGACCACCCCATGCAATGGACAAGTGGTGATTTGAGTACTTAAAGGTTAAGACATTATTTATGAGCCCGAACCTTTGTGCTACACCATATTTCATGCCACAAGGTGAAACCCATTTGAACTCTATCATGATGGGATGGTTGGAGGGATGTGGTTTATTTCTTATTCCTTGGAGTTTAATAACGCCAGCTCTTGTTGTTTTCCTTTGCCAAATTCAAAGGTATGTAAAGAGATCCTATCTCTATGTTTTTATATAGGTATAGAAGTAGTTACTTCATATGAGGCTGTAAATTTTCTAGGTCTGGAAGTGGTTTACTTTGTCTAAGATTTGAAGTGATTCCCTTCATCAACATGGTCAGGAGACCAAGATGATGGCCAATTCTCATGGACATTCAAATAGTTGTGCATTTTGTGAAAATTTTGAGCTTCAACAAAAAATTCATAGGCGGGAAAGGGACTATGATGGCACCCAAGAATGTCTTTCATTGTATGTGAGGAAATGGGAGGAATGGAGGAAACACTAGGAGAAAAAAAACTCAAGTGACATGTGAGTGATTCCAAAATAGTTGATTAGTTCAAAGGCTCGGGTAGAGAAGATAAAATGAAAGCATATATCACTAGAAATAAGGGAGGAAAGCAATACTGTTAAATTAGAGGAAGTTGAGGAGAAAATAAAATTGCAAAAAGACAAAGTTTGGAAATTGGAATTGGAGCAAAGACTGGAGTATGAGGAATTAAGGAAATCAATGTCCCCTACTCTCTATACTCTCTATATTGACTCTCTTGAATTGGATTAGATGGAAGAAGGCATTGTTTAACAAAACATTGACCACCTAAATTAGCAAATACCATTAATGGAAACAAGAAAAATACCCCAAATAGATATAAACAATCCACACAATTAATTCTAAGATTAGAAATTTAAGAATAGTACAAACTAGAAATATTTTTATTAAAAATTTGAAGAACTATAAAGTTTTCGGGATATTTTTGTTTATCACATTTTTAGTAATCTGCTAGATAAAGTTTTCAAAATATTTTTGCTTATCAAATTTTTATTAATCTTCTAGATGATTCAAATGTAATCCATTTTTAATACAAAAGTAACCATTTAAATTTAAAAAATTCTTATAATTATTACTTTTATAACCAATTTATTATTATTTTAATACAAATGTAACCATATAAATTAAAAAAAACAAAACTTATAATTAACACTTTTATAACCTCTTTATTACATACTACTATACTATATGTCTTTACTTTTGTCTTTAATGCAAAGCTTCTAATTAAAAGTTAAACACATAATTTTATTTTTAAAACTTGTATATACTCAGGGTGAGCACATGTGACTTTTTAGAGGCAATATAATATAGCGAGCTCAATTTTTTAATACCCTACATTAAAAAAATACATTAAGATAATGATTTTCCATTTCAATTTATTACTAATAAATCATAATCATAATCAATAATACATTAAGATGCTCAATTTTTTAATACCCTACATTAAGATAATGATTTTCCATTTCAATTTATTACTAATAAATCATAATCATAATCAATAATACATTAACATGATGGTTTTCTTGTTGGATTTATAATAAATCATAATCAAATAATAACATCGATTATGAATGGGGTAAGGCACTTCTATCATATTAAATTTTATTCATGTGAACACTATCATGCATGCTTGTTGAGTTTGAGTTCATATATATGTTGCTTGAAAATACAGGTATTTCAACAGAGTATAAATACATTTAGTAACCACTCATATAACCGGATCAAAGATCAACACACCGATGTTTTTATGTGGTAAAAATCTTGTGGGGAAACATTCATGGCCCCAACCAACGTGGCTATTTGGAGAAATTTATTAAGAAAAAAGAAAATATTACAGAGATATTTACAAGAGAGTTTCTTCGAATCGATCATTGGAAAATGACCCTACATACTCTTTAAATAGAGATCATGGACTAATCGGGTGCTAAGCCATAAATCAATGCAGTCGTTAAGATCGAGGAGAAAATGATATGTTAGATCACTCTATGTCAGGAACATATCGTGATTGTTGGATTACTGAACTACAAATAATAACTTTGTATTATCATGGTAAACCCACATTAATGTAAAGTGGAGGCTATCGATTCTTTTTTTTGTTTGCTAGTTTGTCTGTGACTTGCAGGACTAGCCTATGGCTTGAGAAACCATGACTCAGGGGCATCTAAGTTGTCAAAATCAACTGGGGGTCACACCCGGCCTAAGCCACACCAACCCTTAACATGGATGGATTTTTTGTCCCCACAGGTTTCGAACCGATGACTTTAACATCACGGAGTGCCTTAATAACACACTTTGTCACCGACTGTCCTACACCTCGAGGACCATGGAAGCTATCAATTTACTCAACATCAATTAAGGATATTTTTTATACGAGTTTGAACTAATATGTATTTCGGAAATGCCATATCTCAATCATTAAACCACGACATGCAACAATGCCATATCTCAATAATTGAACCACAACTTAAGGACAATGTTTTAAAGATACATTAAAGACAAATTTTAAGAAAAAAAATCCAAGGCAATAGATCTTTTTTAATGCATTTGATCTAATTCGCAATAAAGGGTTAGACATACATCCCCTATCCTACATAAAAACAAATAGAACACTCTCAAGAGAGTGTTAGAAGTATTTCCCTATTTTTAAATTAAATTAGAAAAATAAGAAAAACTTAGGTATTTATCTACATTTCGTAGATGATGCTAAGTGTAAATCTTTTAATGTCGATTATGGCACTTAATTGGCATGAATTATGACACTTGATTGTTAGGGATATTAAGTGAGACATGTAATAAATGTAACTATTTCATGAGATTGAGTTTGATAGATGTCTTACATAAAATTCAAAACACTTAACTGCTTAAGCTAGTTTTTTAAATATTTTTTAAAATATATTAATACATTAAAATAATAATTTATATATTATTTATTTATGACACACACACACATATAAATATTTTATTTTTATATACAAAGATAAATGGAGAAAGAGGCGTTGAATTTTAGGCACTATCTCTCCATCATAACCATATTATCGTGTAGTAAAGAGGAAAAGGAAAAAATAAATTATTCTTTAAAATTAAGTTTTTTCTCAGATGATTGTTTATAATAAAAAATTGTATTCAGTGTTATCAAGTTGGTTATATTTCATAGTTTGGATTAAAAATATATATATATATATATATATATATATATATATATATATATATATATATA
>ML776582.1:727066-745971 GCA_009831015.1 Picea engelmannii
AAAATATATATATATATATATATATATATATATATATATAATTGTATTTAAAAGAAAAATATTTATAAAATATAACATGAAAAATTAGTTTAGATCTATCTTAACCTGGGATCTATCAAGTGTCGAGAGGGATCAAATCTCTCAAGGTGGAAACCTCTTTTAAAGTGCAAAACATGAGGAAATGTTTATACCTCAAGAAGTTTGATCCCTCTTTATGCTTGATAGATTCAAGGTTAAGGTGGATTTAAGCTAGTTTTAGTCATGGGAGGTCACACAAAATTTGTAGATGATTAACATTATGTATATGTATATGTCTAAGATTAATCTGATCATCTGAAATTTACTCACTTTCCTCAGTTGGTTGAAATTATAGAGGGTGTTATTGAGAAGGATAAATGTCAATGTATCTTCTTAAATTTTTATTATTGTGACACAATTTGTAGATGATCAAAATTATGTATATGTATATGTCTGAGATGAATATGATCATTTTAAATTTACTAAGTTTCCTTAGTTTGTTGAGAACATAGAGAGTATTATTTAGAAGGATGTTTCTTTTTATTACCCCTTTCAATAGGTGTAATAGGAACTGTTTGAGGGAATCATTCATCCCATGGAACTGCCACATATTTATGAAATCTTACTAAAACATATATGGGTGGTTCTAGGGGTAAAATTCCAGGGTTATACACAATTTGTTCTACAACTCCAAAAGCACCATTAACGAATCCCGCATCAGTCCATATGTTTGATGTGTTCTCTTGGGGAAAACTAATGGCATGTCCTCTATATTTGTATTGTCCACCTATTGAATGCATAACCTACATATTTGGACTTGTGTGTGATATCAACATCTCTTCAACTTTTGTGAGCACTCGAAGGACTCAAGGTTGTGATCCTGGGCCCATATGGTTCTAAGATGAAAATATGTGATGATTTCCCTCTCTTCTACATCTCATGCACATTGGAATTGTATTTGTATTAAATACACAAATTCCATCATATGACTCCTCACACACATGACACATTTGAACTTCCGTCAATCAATCAATCCTATCATGAAATTTTCGATGTGCAATATTCATATTTTGAAATGCATTAGGTATATTATCCTCAATTTGAATTTCTTAATTTGGTTCTATCTCAATATGTTTTGTATCATTTTTCTCAGCAAAAGTTACACATTGAGCCTAGGAATATATATCATGTAAACTTATTTTTTTCTTACGATTTTCTTTTTCTTTTAGTTCTACATCTTTTGCTATGTGTGTGTTGGTTAAATATTGTTTTGTTTGTCAACCTCCTCTCTGTCATTCTGAATTGTGTTTCGCATGTTCTTGATTTTCCTTAGTTGTCATTTGTTAAGCCTTTATTTGTCAATATGCTATTTGTTGTTCATAATTTCGTTTTCTCTATTAATATTGTTCAATTTTCATCTATTGTGAATTTCTTTGTTGATATGTTTTTTGTCATTTAGAATTTTGTTTTCTCTGTTCTTAATGCTCTTTAGTAGTCAATTGTTGTGCCTTTCTTTGTTGATATGTTATTTGTTGTTTAGAATTTTGTTCTCTCTGTACTTGTTGTTGTTCAGTTGTCATTTTTTGTGACTTTCTTTGTTGATATGCTCTTTGTCGCTCAACATTTTGTTTTCCAAGTTCCTATAGTTGGTTGATTAGCATTGACATTAAYTGTATTTTTTGTCATGCTCTTTGTTCTTCACTTTTCTACTTTCTTCGATCTTCCTTTTGTTCATCACTCATTTAGTATAACTTCTCTCTTTGTTGCTTAACATATTCACTTGTTTAACTTCTTACATCCTCAACATGCACATCATCCTTTTGGTAATTATGAGAGGACATGGTAACTTGAATTACTGTAACATGATTGTAATTGTAGCCATGTATGAAAAATAGGAAATATTGAAATCAATGCAACAAACACCAAATCTAATGTTGAAACACTAAAAGCAATGCATGCGCATGGAAATCAATGCATGTAGTTCATATAAATACCACAATATACAACTAAAGTCAATATAAAATTGGAATACACTAAAATAAATGCATCATGTTCATCTAATTACATAGAAATTAATGCATCTACTTCAACCTATATTAACCTACATGATATGCCACCCAACTTTAGTCAATCAAATCTCTACACAAATTAGAAATTGACATGTACACTGAAATCAATGCATATAGTTGCTATTTTCTCATGTAGTCATGTCACTGTGCTCGCACTATGCAATTGTATTCTCACCACTTTTCCAACTGATTTTATTGGATTCAAGCATCTCACTCAGTGCATTTCTTAATGATATCAAAATGAAAGATGACTCTTTAGCCCGATTTTTTTTTACATTTACCTATTCTTCATATGGTAAAGTTATGACTTTGTTTTGGCCTACATATGCTTGTCATCTTTGCTCTCAACCTTATAGATTTAGTTCTATATCTTATTAAGGCACAAATATTGATAGTCAATTTCCCTAAACTTAAAACTCAAAAGACAATCATGTGAGTAAGATAATTGAGAGTGAATGGAATGGCATTTCATGATTTTTCCTCAACGATTAGAGGACTTGAAATGGAGGTTGGAAGTAATTTGATTGAGTTGTTGTTGCATTCAAGTGCCCATCCAAGATAAAATTTCTTTGTGAATGGATTTCTTGAACTAGTGGGAATGTTGAGATCATTGAAAGTACTTTCCATCGATCTTGGGTCTACATTTGGGAGGGGGGGAGGATTGGTGTTCCTATGCTCACACTATACAATTGTATTCTCACCACTTTTCCAACCATTTTTTCCAGATTCAAGCATCTCACTGAATGCACCCTTAACGATATTGAAATGATAGATGAATATTTATCCAACTTTATTTTACATTGCACTCTTCTTCATAAGTTAAAGTTATGGCTTTGTTTTGGACTACAAATGTATGTCATCTCCACTCTCAACCTTACATATTTAGTTCTATATCTTATTAGGGCGTAATGATTGACAATCAATTTCCCTAAACTTAAAACTATCAAGATAATCATGTGGGTAAAAGAATTGAGAGTGAATGTAATGGAATTTTATGGGCTTTCCTCAATGATTAGAGTACTATAAATGGAGCTTAGAAGTATTTTGATTGAATTTTCATTGCATCCAAGTTCCCATCCAGTATACAATTTCTCCATGAATATATTTATTGAATTAGTGGGAACATTGAGATCATTGAAAATGCTTTCCAGTGATTTTGGGTTTGCATTTGGTGGGAGAAAAATGATTGATGTTCCTTTGCTCACACTATACAATTATATTCTCACCACATTTCCAACTGATTTTACCAAATTCAAGAATCTCACTAACACTTAATGATATCAAAATGGTAGGTGACTCTTTAGCCCACTTTCTCTTACATTGCCTTCTTCTTCATAAGTTAAAGTTATGGATTTGTTTTGGCCTACAAATGTCCGTCATATCCACTATCAAACTTATAGATTTAGTTCTATATCTTATCAGGGCACAAAGATTGACAATCAATTGCCCTAAACTTAAAATTTTGAAGCCAATCATGTGTGTAAAAGACTCGAGAGTGAATGGAATGTCATTTTTTGAGCTTTCCTCAATGATTATAGGACTCATAATCGATCTTGTAAGTAATTTGATCGAGTTGTTTTTGCAATCAAGTGCCTATCTAGGATACAATTTCTCCATTAACAAATTTCTTGAATTAGTGGGAACGTTGAGATCATTGAAAGTGCTTTCCATCGATATCAGGTGTGCATTTTGTGGGAGAAAAATGATTGTTGTTCCTCTACTCACATTATACAATTGTATTATCACCACTTTTCCAACTAATTTCGCAGGATTCAAGCATCTTACTAAGTGCATCCTTAATGATATAGAAATGAAAAATGACTCTTTAGCCCACTTTATTTTACATTTCCCTCGTCTTCATAAGTTAAAGTTATGGATTTGTTTTGGCCTACAAATGCTTGTCATCTCCACTCTCAACCTTAAAATTTTTGTTCTATATCGTTATTTTTTTTGTAAGTAAGATTGTATTAGATATTGACAAAATATACAAATAGAACCTATCAAATCCAGCTCCAGAAGACCATGACAGTCTATGGGCATCCAAAAGAACCAACCCCAGTGGGGAAACAAGTCTAATAAGCTATTAAGATGTCTTAAAGCTGGGAAAACAATTGTCTTAGCATGCTTATACAATTGTTTAACTAGAACTATCTTATAGATGCCTAGATGACACAGACAAAAAGAGAAACTAAAAATGAAACATTTGCCATCAATGATCTTTAGAAACATGTGGCTAAGCAATAATAAAGGTTGTCCTTTGGGCAGTAACATATGTGGCCCTTTGAGTAGCAGGATGTGAGGATTTCGGGCCTGAGTAATGCCTGTATGGGGGAGAGAATGTCCCCCCCAACTGAGCTTCTATCCATGTGAGGATTTCTAAGATGCAAGCATTCTAGATTTCAAGGGATTTCATTTTTCTCTTAAGCTTCCTAGAGTCCTCATCTTTAGGGAGCAACCCCAAAGCTACAAGAGTCTTAGTTTGCCAATAAAGTTCAACCATTTGGAAGAAAATGGAATTTATGTAGTGGGTGCAACCCACGTCTGAAACTATACCTCCTACTTCAACCTCTACCTCATCATGTTCTTTGAAGTCTCGAACTAGACGGGTTTCCCTTTCCATGGCATCCATGGTTGTTTGGGCACTAGAAGGGACGAAGGCAATGTAGAAATCGGCTGCATATTTTGCAGCTCTAATAACGCTTGAATGGGTAGCAGCAAGGCGACTGGGTCTTCTACCTTGGGGGGCATGGAGATGAGTGCGAGCAGAGGGAGGATGCAAGACATAGCGTGTAGAGGGAGGAGACGAGACAATGTATGCATCGAAATGGAATGTAAAGCCCATAATGGTTGAGCAAGGAGCTCAAAACCATTCTTTCGAACACCCTTCAAACACTGCAAATAAAATATATAGAGAATAATCCAAGTTAGTTGCGTCGTTACCAGAGCTTGAATCATGATTTGAAGGACAACGTCCTTCATAACTAAAGCCCATGTGATGAATGGAGGAGCAAGTACCAAGCCTTCGTCAAATTCATTATAAAAAAGGGAGGAGTGTGCCTTGCAATCCTCATTCCTACCATTGTAGTGATCATCCCTTTTGAATCACAATGACCTGAATTCAATATCATGAAGGATTGAATGACTAATGAGGCATGGAATTTGCAATTTGGAACAATGAAGAAAAAGGGAGAAAAGTAATATTTTATCATCTCCTATAATAGCTATTTCAATTCATATACATCAAATCACACCACCCCATGCAATGGACGAGTGACGATTCAAGTACTCAAAGGTTCGCACATTATTTATGAACCTGAATCTCCATGCTACACCATATCTCTATCACAAGGTGAAACCCATTTGAACTATATCATGATGGGATGGTTAAAGGCATGTGGTTTATTTCTTATCTTTTAGACTTTGATCACACCAATTCCGATTGTTTCCCTTTGTCAAATTTAGAGGTCTGTAAAGAGCTTCAAGCTCTATGTTTTTATGTAGGTCAGGAAGTAGTTACTTCATATAAGGTTAGAAATTTTTTGTAGGTCTGGAAGTGGTTACTTTTATTGGAGGTTGAAAGCAATTTCCTTCAAATGCATAGTCATGTGACTAGGATGATAGCCAATTCTCATGAATATCCGAGTAGGTGTGCATTTTGTGAAAATTCTAGGTTTCAAAGAAAAAATTCTAGGTGTGAAAGGCAATATAATGATGCTCAAGAATGTCTTTCTTTGTATGTGAGGAAATGGAAGAGATGGTGGGAAGATTGAGAGGAAAAAAACCACAAGGGGTATGTGAGTGATGCAAAAACATTTGATTAATTCAAAGATTCGAGTAGAGAAGCTAAAAGGAAAGATTATATAATTGGAAATAAGGGAGGAAAGCATCAATGATATATGAGAAGAAGTTGAGAAAAAAATAAAAATACTACAAAATAGAGTTTGGAAATTGGAATTGGAGCAAAGACCATGGTAGGAGGAATTAAGGAAATCAATGATCCATGCTCTCTTCATTAGCTCTCTTGAATTGAACTAGATGGAAGTTATAGATGAAAATTTCATCCAACAAAACATACCCTTAAAGTAGGAAAAATCAACTCATTAAAAGAAATAAAAAATACCACTAAACCCAAACACATTTGAATTTTTTAATGTTTTGAAAAATAATTATTTTATTAAAATAATATATAAGAATATATACAAACCACATAATCAATTCCAAAATTTAAACTTTTAAAAATAATGTATTTTATTTTTTTTAAACTCTATAATATTCAAATGAATTTTACTTATCAAATTTTATATCAATATATTAGATAGTTCCATCACAACCTCCTTTTTAATAGAAAAGTAATCATTTCTATTTAAAAAAAATTCACATCATTATCACTTTTATATCAACTTCATTAATCATACATAGTAATATATTAATCATTTAAACTTTTAAAAATAATGTATTTTTTTTTTTTAAACTCTATAATATTCAAATAAATTTTACTTATCAAATTTTATATCAATATATTAGATAGTTCCATCACAACCTCCTTTTTAATAGAAAAGTAATCATTTCTATTTAAAAAAATTCACATCATTATCACTTTTATATCAACTTCATTAATCATACATAGTAATATACTAACCATCTTTACTTTTGTCACTTCTTAAACCTAAAATTATCTATACTAAGATGAACACATGTCACTTTTTTATAATTAAAGCTTAAACGCAAAATTATCTATACTAAGATGAGCACATGTCACTTTTTAGGTAACATGACATAGGTTGCTCAAATTTTTAATACCCTACATAAAAAAAAAAGTTAAGATGATGATTTTGCGGTTCCATTTATTACTAACAAATCACAATCAGTAATAAATTAAGATGATGATATTTCTATTGGATTTATTATTAACAAATTATAATAAAACAAGTGTAGCAGGTTGCGATATATTGTTTCCGAAGATAATAAAAGAAATTTTACTCAAATCTATGTAAACTTATCGAGTTTCTTTTGCTTTTGAGGTTTCCCATTCCTCTCAGAGGGTGTGCGAGTGTTTTAGCCCATTTATATAATTAAAATATGTCATTTCAAAAAAACCTAAATTTATTTTGGAGCCTAGCGTTTCTATCATATGTCTCCATAAGTAGTTGGTTTTTTGAATAACATTTTTTAGTGTATAGTGGAGGTTTTGCCAACAGATCCATTGGGTTTTTAACCCCGTAGCTATCAATTAACTTACCAAAAAAATTAAAAATGGTTTCTTAACTACACATTTGGAAAAATAAGAAAAGAAAAGAAAAAAAAAAAAGTCTTATTTCATAGGTCAATGGTAACTTACCAAAAGAATTAAAAATGGTTTCATAACTATACATTTGGAAAAATAAGAAAATAAAATAAAATAAAAGAGTCTTATTTCATAGGTCAATGATAACTTACCAAAATAATTAAAAATGGTTTCATAACTACACATTTGGAAAAATAAGAAAAGAAAATAAAAAAAAAATCTTATTTGTTATAAAATTATTTTATCAATAGAGTTGTACCTTGTAAGAAAGTGACACTCATATATAGTCATGTCAAAATTAATTTCAAACCTGGAATGAAGTGAATGTTGCAATAACACTATCAATTTATTGACCAATGAGAAGTCATAAAAATACCAATTTTGTTATATTGAAAAATAAATTTTTTTATTTGTTATGTTCAATATTAAAATTTATACACATTTTTTAAGTCATCATAAAACTAATATGAAAGTCAATGCTAACTCATTGCTATATACTACCTCCGTGCGCGCTCTATATATATGGGGAATATATTTTTAGTGGAGGTATTTATGGAATTTTTATAAATTTTTTCTCTCATATACATTTATAACAGAGATTATTAGTGAAATGATCAAGGATTTTAACAGAATTTTTGGTTTTAATGGAGTTTACATCTATGTGTTCTTTGTTATAAGAGTATTAAATATTAATATTACTATTTTGTAATAAAATATTAGTTTAAATCAATTTTAAATATAATGTGATTTGTGAATCATAAAATCTAAGTACATCAATGCATTACTATATAAAATGCATTTAATGAAGTTTAGACATTTTGTAACATAATATCAATTTTTATTTAAAAATTTAATAAAAAATTGTACCTAATAAAATTAGCTATTTTGTTTTACAATATTAGTTTTATTTTTAAAAAATAATAAAAACTTATCGGTGCATTGCAATCTATGAATCATCATTGCACTAGAAAAACATATCCTAATCAATGTGTTTTTAAACCTTAAGTGTAATAATGCATCCTTATCGAAAATGCATCGAATAAGGTTTACTCATTACAAAAATGATTTTAATTAAAATATTACAAAAGCTTATTGATGAGTTCCTTTATAGAGCATATTAGTCATTATCGACGAGCTATAAAACATTTAATAATTAATGTTTTTTTACATCCTAAACACATCGATGTATCTTTGTAAAATAAATATTGAATAAGATTTAAACATTTTTTTATAAAATATTAGTTTTTATTTAAACAAATTAAAAAAAACTAATTATTGTGATTAATAATGTGTTCCCACACCAATACATTAACACACCAACATGGATTTTTTTTAAAACCCTAAACATATGAATGCACTAATACAACTTACTATCTAGTACATTAAGGTAGAGTAAAAAATACCAAACCATAAAGTCATTTTCACATTCATTCAATGATTCAAACCATGCAAACACGAATACTCACCATCCATGTACAACCGCCCCATTTGTTAGCGCTAGTGTCATCAAATTTATAGACTCCTTCACTTTCCCAATGAATTTGTTTCATTTTGAAATTTTACAAAATAGTATCAAATTTTCATTTTTTTCTAATATATATATAAAAAAATAAAATATTGGATACAAAGTTTAATAAATATAATATTATATATATAAAAATAAAATATTGGATACAAAGTGCAATAAATATGATATTGTAAAATTATTTATATATAAATTTAAATGGAAAATTCTTTTTCGATTTAATATTTATCAATTTATTTTATTAACCCAATAAATTATATATCAAAATTATAAAATAAATAAAAAAAACTTAATAAGTGCTTCTATGCATTTACAATTTTTTAAAATAAAATTTGAATAAATTTTATTCTATCTGGAATTCCATTGTTTCAATGATGAAAACTTCATTATCTTAATTAAATTCAATTGATGTATGCAAATAACTATGGCCAAAGCATCTGGAATTTTTATGTTATCATCATTTTAATTATATTTATAATTATTAGGGGTGGTAGGGGTGTGAGTTATTTTTTATTTTGAAAAAAATAAATAAATGATATCACCAACAATTAAGTCAAAGCTTTGGTTTTATGACAAATGAAATTAACTATGAAGTAAATGGGAGTAAAAAAGATAATAATGGTTGGATTTTTTTTGGTAATAATTTGCAATATGATAACTTGATCTTTACTTAATAAGCATAATTAGGAAGAATAATATTTATAGCTAAAAGGTTAGTAGAAGGTTTTGAATCCATGGAATTTTTTCATGTTTTGTAAGAGCTTGATTCTTCAATGGATAGAATGGCTAGTAAGGCTTATAACTTGCAATTTGAAGTAATGAAGAAAAAGGGAGCACTCATATATTGTCATTTACCCTGGTGGCTATTTCCATAGACATCAAATGTCACCACCCCATACAATGGACAAATGGTGATTTGAGTACTTAAAGGTTAACACATTATTTATGAGCCCGAACCTTCGTTCTACACCATATTTCATGCCACGAGGTGAAACCCATTTGAACTCTATCATGATGGGATGGTTGGAGGTATGCGGTTTATTTCTTATTCCTTAGAGTTTAATAATGCCAGCTCTTGTTGTTTCCCTTTGTCAAATTCAGAGGTCTGTAAAGAGCTCCTATCTCTATGTTTTTATGTAGGTATAGAACTAGTTACTTGGTATGAGGCTGTAAATTTTCTAGGTCTGGAAGTGGTTACTTTGTCTAAGGTTGGAAGTTATTGCCTTCATCAACATAGTTAGGAGACCAAGATGATGGCCAATTCTCATGGACATTCAAATAGTTATGCATTTTGTGAAAATTTTGAGCTTCAAAGAAAAATTCATAGGCGTGAAATGGACTATGATGGCACCCAAGAATGTCTTTCACTGTATGTGAGGAAATGGGAGGAATGGAGGAAACACTTGGAGAAAAAAACTGAAGTGACATGTGAGTGATTCCAAAATAGTTGATTAATTCAAAGGCTCGGGTAGAGAAGATAAAATGAAAGCGTATATCACTAAAAATAAGGGAGGAAAGCAACAATGTTAGATTAGAGGAAGTTGAGGAAAAAATAAGATTGCAAAAGGACAAAGTTTGGAAATTGGAATTGGAGCAAAGACCAAGGTATGAAGAATTAAGGAAATCAATGTCCCCTACTCTCTATACTCTCTATATTAACTCTCTTAAATTGGATTAGATGGAAGAAGATATCGTCTAACAAAACATTGATCACCCAAATTAGCAAATATTGTTAATGGAAACAAAAAAAATACCCCCAATAAATATAAACAATCCACATAATCAATTCTATGGTTAGAAATTTAAAAATAGTACAAACTAAAAATATTTTTATTGAAATTTGAATAACTACAAAGTTTTCAAAATATTTTTGCTTATCAAATTTTTATTAATCTTCCCAATGGTTCAAATGCAATACCTTTTTAATACAAAGGTAACCATTTAAATTAAAAAAATTCTTATAATTATCACTTTTATAACCACTTTATTATTTTTTGTAATACAAATGTAACCATATAAATTAAAAAAAAATCTTATAATTAGCACTTTAATAACCTCTTTATTACATACTACTATACTATCTGTCTTTACTTTTATCTTTAATGCAAAGCTTCTAATTAAAACTTAAACACATAATTTTGTTTTTTAAACTTGTATATACTAAGGGTGAGCACATGTGACTTTTTAGGCAATATGACATAGCAAGCTCAATTTTTTAATACCCCACATTAAAAAAAAAATACATTAAGATAATGATTTTCCATTTCGATTTATTACTAATAAATCATAATCAATAATACATTAAGATGATGATTTTCTTGCTGGATAAATCATAATCAAATAATAACATTGATTATGAATGGGGTAAGACACTTTTATCATATTAAATTTTATTCATGTGAATACTATCATGCATGCTTGTTGACTTTGGGTTCTGATCCAGATGGATATCGGTGATCACCCACCTTTTTCAACTGGCTCAAAATAGTTTTCTGACAATTTTGGCAATTTACTATTTTTAGCAGTTTTAACTTCCGGGGTCATTTTGAGGGCCTAAATGAAGGTTTTTCGGGATCGAGCTCCTCAATGATAGTTGAAGGCATGATTGAACCCCCAAAATGAATCTCCTCGATGATACTTTTCCAATGGGCCATCACACGCCTAAAACGAAGATCGTATGCAAAAGTTACGACCTCGAGAAGTTGATGTACTAACTTACCCAAACTTGGCCCACATGACTTTTGGCGCTTCATCTCCTAGGGTTAGGTTTTTGGATGTCTAGGGTTTTTGACATTCTTTCTTATTGTAAAAATGCCTTCAGAGCCTCATTGTAACCTTCTTCTTGCGAATGCGCGCTGTCGTCACGTCTCTTCTCAGAGATAAGCCGCCACCATTCCAGCAAGCTTGTTTTCGCTGCATTTTATAGTTTCATCTTATTTCGTTATTGAATAAAAAACCAGTTTTACTGTATCTCTATTATTTTGTGTTAAGAACCTGTTAATAATCTGTATTCATTTCGTTCTGCTCATAAAATCCAGATTAGTGGTATCAGAGCGGTCTGCTCCTTGTCATCTTAATGCATGTCCCCAACGAGGTTGGAGTACAAAGAGTTGGGTCTCGAGCTTGATTCTCTTGAGGAAAGAAGCTCTCGCACACCCAAGCGACCTCCCATGGCATGAGATCCTTTCAAACTGTTGATTGAGGAATCCCTCACGCAACAGAGGAATGAGATGATGGATAGTTTCGCGCAAATCCTTAGACGGCTATCAACAGGCAACACATCTTCTTCAAACAGAGGCGTCGCCCCCTTCAAGGTACAAATAAACTTCGATATTCCTATATTTGAAGGTCAGATAGACGCAGATGTTGTAGACAAGTGGTTGAATCTACTAGAAGAGTATTTTTCTGTCCATAACTTTTTGAATAAAGAAAAGATTACTTTTTCACTCCTCAAAGCCATTCCCCATGTCAAAGATTGGTGGGAAATTTTCTGTGAGAAAAAGGAAATAGAGGAAACCTCATTATTTTTAGTCATGACCACCTGGGAATCCTTCAGGGATGCTATTAAGGAACAATACTACCCTGTCGGAAGTTATGACGACCTGTATACCAAATGGACCACACTGCGGCAAGAAAGAGACCAAGTAGTGCCAGATTTTACAAATATCTTCCATACCTTGCTCACCAAGTTGGGTATCAAAGATTCAGAGTGACATATGGTGCTCAAGTATCGCGGTGTTATGCATAGATACATCCAGACTGAAATAGAATTTCTGGACATCTCATCCTTGGGCGTGGCCTACCGATATGCCATCAAAATCGAGCAGAAGCTCAAACAAAAGATGTGACAATTTGGGCCTGGGAACCCCTCACAACAAAAGCCAGGAAAGGGCGGTCCCAACCCACCGAACAAAGGACAGAGAAAATATGGAAAGTATCAGGACAACCAGTCCAAGCCACAAGTAAAGAAAGACACCGGAAAGACAAAGAAAGATACTGGGAAGTGGCGCGACTTCCATAAGATCCCTTGGCATAACTCTGCTGACTGTCGCTCAAAGCAGTCGCTGGTGGCCGAAGTGAAAGCCTCTGAATTAGATGTAGATTATGACTCTGAGCCAGAACCAGAAAGGGGAAGATGGATCATTAACACGGAACCCAGTGCCTCCATTTCTACCACCAAGCTCCAGCCTGGTGAACTAGACGAGCCAAAAGAAGGAGAGTGCCTCTTCCATTCACAGATGTGGGTAAAAGGCACCCCACTACACTTCATCATTGATAGAGGTAGCCAGAAGAACCTCATCTCAGTAGAGGTCATCAAGCGGTTGGCCCTGCCAACAGCGCCGCACCCACAACTATACACCATTGGATGACTCCACCAAGGAAGCGATCTCTGCATCAGCCAATAGTGCCGACTGTCGTACGACATCAAGCCCTTCAAAGACGAGGTATTGTGTAATGTTTCTCCTCTCAAAGTTTGTGATGTTCTTTTGGGCCAACCTTATTTATGGAAACATCATGCTATATATGAGTCTAGGCCTCGTAGTGCTATTATTACTTTGAACAAGAAATTGTACAGGATACCCGAGGCAGTCCCACCTAGTGCTATTTCCTTGATCTCTGCTAAGCAATGCAGGAAGGTCAAATATCAGATGGGGAAGTTTGTCTTCTTTGTGATTCGCTTTTAGAATAAGCGAAAGACCACAACCACATCCAAGGTCTCTGCGGCTGACCTCTCCACACAACAAGAAGCAAGTAGATAAGGTCATGGAAGAATACTCAGATATCTTCTCCTCACTTACAGGGGTACCTTTGCACTGCCAGGTCAAGCACCCCATCGATCTAACCCCCGGTGCACCGCTACCCAATGGGCCAGTCTATCATCGCTCTTTGTTAGAGAATGAGGAGATCAAGTGACGGATCCAAGAACTGCTCCACAAGGGGCACATCCACCCCAGCTCATCACCTTGTGGGAGCCCAATTGTGCTGGTACAGAAGAAATATGGAACTTGGCGACTCTGTATTGATTACTGGGCTCTGAATAAAATCACAGTCAGAAACCGGTACCCGATTCCCCGAATCGATGACCTCCTTGATCAACTCATGGGGGCCAAATACTTCAGTAAGATTGATCTAAAGTCTGGCTACCACTAGGTCCCAATAGAATAGACAGATGCTTCAGACTATGTTGTGGGCATCGTTCTCACTCAGCACGGCCACCCCATGGCCTATCATAGTTAGACACTGTCAGATACTGTCCGTTAGTACCCTACTTACGACAAAGAAATGTACTCCATTGTGCAAGCATGCTGCCAATGGAGACATTACATTCTTGGTAAGGAGACAGTCATCCACACTGATCATAAGCCACTACAGTTCATGCAGACACAGGGAAAATCACATAATGACCGCCATCAAAAGTGGTCCACGTACTTGCAGCAATTCCACCTCAACATCAAGTATAAAACAGGAAGCACCAATCATGTCGCTGATTTCCTCAGTAGATCGCCAGTCACAACACTCACCATGGTGATAGAATCTTGTGGCCATGAGACATCTGGATGGCCCCAACTCGATGAGACAGACCCTGACTTCACCACCACCTACCAAATGTTGGGTGCAAACGTAGTTGTCGATAATTTCCATCTTCAATATGGGTTGTTGTGTCATCTGGGCCATATCTATGTTCCATCAAGTGAGTGAGCGAATTTGATCTGGGAAGCCCACTAAAGTCGGGTGGCAGGACACTTCGACATTGAAAAGATAGTGGCGATGCTACAGAAACATTTCTACTGGCTTAAACTTCGACAGGAGGTCAGAAAGTATATCAGGTCCTGCACTGCCTACGCTATTGCCAAACCGACCATTAAGAAACAGGGCCTATACACCCCTCTTCCTACTCCTGACAGGCCATGGGAATCCATCTCAATGGACTACATGTCGGGCCTCCCATCCACCAAGTGGGGAAATGACTGTGTTTTTGTGGTTTTTGATCGCTTTTCTAAGATAGCGATTATGGTTCCCTGCAAGAAGAGCATCACAACAGAGGCCACTGCCAAGCTCTTCTTTGAACGAGTCTGGGTACATTTTGGAATCCCACAAACCATTGTCTCAGATCGAGATAGTCGATTTCTCAGCACATTCTAGTCCAGCCTATGGTCACTGCTGGACACCAAGCTCACCAAATCCATGGCCTTCCACCCCCAGACAGATGGCCAAACCGAGGTTGTAAATCAAATGATTATGCATATCGTTCGCATGTATAATTCAAAGCACCCTCACACATGGGATGAGAGCCTTCCCTATGTCCAACATAGCTACAACCGAGCCCTACATAGCTCAACTGGCCATAGCCCCTTTCAAGTGGGGTTGGGATTCCAACCATTGGGACCCATAGATGTTGCACTTCCCCTTGCAGTCACCTCGACCGACTCATCTCCTGCTCCAACTGAAGCTGAAAAATCCACCCGATTCATTGAGCAGATCCAACACATCCGCCAACAGGTTCAGGATATCCTACAGAAGTCCAATGACAAGTACAAACAGTGCCATGATCAACATTGGTTGCCGCATAAGTTTTAGGTGGGCGACAAAGTTTGGTTGCACTTGTAGAAAGAACGCCTTACAAGACCCCATCGGAAGCTTCACCCACTCCGTTATGGGCCGTACACTATCACCAAGGTCATGGGGGAATAATTCTTTTGAGATCAACATTCCTCCTTTCCTTGGTCTTCACCCAGTGTTCAACGTGGATCTCCTTCGCCCTTATTTCCCACCATTATTGGACACCTCAGAAGTAGCAGAACAACTGACACCAACATAGCTCAACCCCGACTGCCTACAATAGGCATCCAATGATCAGATTGTGGACAGACAGATCAAGGGCACTTGACAACAAGGGATCCATCTTTATCGAGTCGTCGAAGCAGGGCAGTTCCGACACTAAGGCAAGTGGCTCACCCGGGGCCAAATTCAACAAAAATGTCCTCATCTTATGGGGGACCTCAATGCAATGGAGACCATTTATTCCTAAGGAGGGAGGTTTGATCCAGATGGATATCGGTGGCCACCCACCTTTTCCAACTGGCTCAAAACAGTTTTCTGACAATTTTGGCAATTTACTATTTTTAGCAGTTTTAACTTTCGCAGTCATTTTGAGGGCCTAAATGAAGGTTTTTCGGGATAGAGCTCCTCAATGATATCCAAAGGCATGATTGAGCCCCAAAAATGAATCTCCTCGACGATACCTTTCCAATGGGCTATCACAAACCTAAAATGGAGATCGTATGCAAACGTTACGACCCTGGGAATTTGATGTACTAACTTACCCAAACGGGGCCCACATGACTTTTGGCACTTCATCTCCTAGGGTTAGGTTTTTGGATGTCTATGGTTTTGGGAATTATTTCTTATTGTAAAAATGCCTTCATAGCCTCATTGTAACCTTCTTCTTGTGAATGCGCGCTGTCGTCACATCTCTTCTCAGAGATAAACCACCACCATTCCAACAAGCTTGTTTCCACTGCATTTTACAGTTTCAGCTTACTTCGTTATTGAATAGAAAACCAATTTACTGTATCTCTGTTATTTTGTGTTAAGAACCTGTTAATAATCTATATTCATTTCGTTCTGCTCATAAAATCCGGATTAGGTTCATATATATGTTGATTGACAATACATGTATTTAAACAGAGGACGAACACATTTAGTAACCACTCACATAACCGGTTCAAAGATCAACACACCGATGTTTTTATGTGATAAAACTCTTGTGGGGAAACATCCACGAACCCAACCAACGTGGCCACTTGGAGCAATTTATTAAGGAAAAATAAAATATTACAGAGAAATTTACAAGAGAGTTTCATACAATCGATCATTGGAAAATGACCCTCCATGCTCTTTAAATAGAGATCATGGAAAAATTGGGTGCTAAGCCATAAATCAATGTAGTCATTAAGATCGAGGAGAAAATGATATGTTAGATCACTCTATGTCAGGAACATATCGTGATTGTTGGATTACTTAACTACAAATGCATACTAAAGAAACACACTTTTACCTAAAAACACATTAGACCAAGTTGATCTTAACTAACTCCTACGTGTCTAAATATTTTAACATCCCATTTTAAGAACAACTTGAGATATGATTGAAGGATTTACAAAGGCAACACAATAGGAGAAGGAAGGAGTCATTAGAGCCTATCCCCCTTAATGACAACTTCCTGAACTCTTAACATATATCGAAGTTTGGAAAACTTTTCTTATGTAAGCGACTTTGTGAAAATGTTTGCAACTTGATCTTCTGTAGGGAAAAATAGAACTTCAATAACTCAATCATGAATGAAATTTCTGATGAAGTGAATGTGTAGCTCGATGTGTTTGATGCGCTAATGTTGAACTAGATCTTTGGCGAGCTTGACAACACTCTGATTTTCGCACCAAAGGGTGGTCGGAAGCTATTGCTGGAATCCAAACTATGAAAGGATCCATCGAAGCCATGAGGCTTCTTGACTTGCATTAAAAATTTCTTGGTACTTTACTTCCGCTGAAGAAAGAACAACAACATGTTGTTTCTTATAGGCCCAAGTGACAGGTCCCGAACCAAGGCTAAAAACATAACCTACTATAGAATTTCGATCATCAGGGTTGCTGGCCCAATCTGAATCAGTGAAACCAACCAATAAAGGAGTCCCCTCTGAATTGTAATGTATCCCGAATTGAACTGTACCCTAGACATGATGAAGTATTCTTTTAGATTCTTTCCAATGGATTTCATGGGGTGTTTGTATATACCGAGAAACAAGACCAACAATAAAGGAAATATTGGGACATGTATGAGTAAAGTATAAGAGGCTACCAACTAACCGATGGTACAATGTGGCATCAACTTCATGAGAAGTACAGGTGGTAGTAAAGTTTGACTCTAGACTAGAAGGGAGAAGGGGATGGTTTTGAATCTTCCATGTGAAAGCGACGAAGAAGGTCACAAATGTGCTTAGACTAGGAAAGAAAAATTCCTTCCTTGGTTTGCAAGACTTGGAGGCCAAGGAAATAGTGCAAATAGACTAAGTAGGTCATTTCAAATTTCTTATTAAGGCTGGTTTTCACATGGTTTAAAAGTTTTGGGTCACTACCAGTGAGGATAAGGTCATCAACATAAAGAAAAAGGATTATGGGATGGCTTCCTCCTTTCTTGGTATAGACATTAGGGCCAGAATGACATCTAGAAAAAGCAATATCAAGAAGAAAGTTGTCTATTTTGGCATACCAAGCTCAAGGAGCTTGCTTAAGGCCATACAGATATTTCTTAAGGAGACAAACAAGGCTGGAGTCTGTTAGGAGAAATATATGTCATTATAATAACGTTGTAGTACTTGCCCAACTATTTAATTGTCAACCCGGGGTACGTAAACTGACGAAGCACGTGCACTGTTTGTGCAGGACTGAAGTAGAACTAATCTAATCTAATCTATGTTGCTGAAATCAAACTAATCTAAGAAAGCATTTAAACACTAACTAGGAAAGCATGAAATTGCATAAGGGAAATACAACATGTGAAGAGTTAACAACAATGACATACGTGAGCTCACACAATATATCAATCTCAGATTATATTACAATAGTCAAATGACAAAACATGAAAGAATAACAAAGCTAAGAATCCCCTTCTCCTAATTACAAAACTATCTCCAAAAACTCCATCTTATCAAATGAAGAGAGAGCACTCTCTTATGTACATGAAGAAGATAACCATCTCATAATTGCAGATCCACTATTCTCTCAACTACTCTCAACTACTTTCCCATTATTACAAGATATGATCCCTTTAAATCCTCACACATATCTCTCATATATCTTAGATAAGATATTCTAACCAAATCTCCATGATCTTCTCCTTGAAAAGAGGCTTGGATAATTATCTCCTTTGGAATGATGGAAGAGATATTCGAGAAGTCTCTTTGAATTAATCATCCACATATTCCTACACATTACAAAGCTCACACATA
>ML776582.1:764380-777964 GCA_009831015.1 Picea engelmannii
TTTATTCCCCTATTCTTTGATAGTTTCAGGAAAACTATCTGGCAACTCCACAAACCAAAAGGAGATTCAATAATCCTCCTTTAGCTTTCAGAAGGAAGCCTCCTGCAAATTCACCTGTTGTCAAGTCACTTTTTGGAAAGAGAATTCCTTTAAACATGTCTACTTCTCAGACCGGTACTACAAACCCAGTCAACAATCAAATACAATGGTCATTGTTCAAGGCATTATACATGTCAACCATACCTAGCTACCCTAGGCAAATTCCACCCAAATATGAGAAGTGGTTGCCTAAGTTTACCGGCATTGATGCTACTAGTGCCGAAGAGAATATGAGTAACTTTTGGGCATTTTTTCATCTTCACCCCATTAGTGATGATGCTAAAGACTTGGTCATGAATTTATTCTCCGCTACCCTTTATGATGCTACAAGAGGTTGGTAACTTGGCCTTCTTGATGGAAGCATCAAAACCATGGATAGACTTGAGCAAATCTTCCTCAGAAGGTGGAGTATCAAAGAAGATATGAACATGCTGCTCACCTGACTAAATAGCATTGCCAAGCATGAGAATGAATCTATTCAGGAATTTCATACCAGATTCAAAGCATTACTCCAACGAATTCCCCCTAGTCACCATCTGAAATATGATTATCTTGTTCACATTTATACTAGATCTTTTAGTGGCCAATTAGGGTATCTTCTGAGAGACAAAGACCCTCGGTCCATTCAAGAAGCCCAAGAGCTTGCAACCAAGATTGAAGGAAATCTCCTTTCATCCAAGATTGAGCCCTTTGCCAACCCTAGGGGGAGAATGGACACCAAGCAGAAAGTGGTACACAATGTTGAGCCTACTTCAGATCTCTGCACCAGTATCAGTAAGCTACAAGCCTCAGTGGATAGCATCATGAAGAATCAAGAAGAAATGATGAACCAGATTGTTAGACTTGAGAAGTCCCAGACCCAGGCACCTAGACCGCCATTCAAAGGGCCATTCCAGAAAGGGAACCAAACCTATAAGCCGAATAATGAAAATGAAGTCCCAAATACTCTGGCCCCTACAAATATCGTTGATGAAAATCCTTGGTGCCTAGAATGCAGTGAAGCACATTGGGAGAATGAGTGTCCTTATAACGCTAGCCATCAACAAGTCAACAATCTGGACTGCTTTTCGAGTTTCCCTCAAATAAATATAACCGATATCGAGCATCAGCAGGCCCTTAAGGAAGTAGCCAGAGTAGCAAGACTAGCAATAATTAACAACTTGGACCAGGAGTCACGAGAAAAGCTTAAAAATCAAGAAGTCCAAGTATACTGGAGAAAGAATCCAAAACAACCTGCCACTGATTAGCCAAAATCTCCTGAGGTTATTCCTCCCAAGACATCCAAAGCTGATAAAATTACCCTTGATTTTGATTTTGAAGGAGCTTTGTTGAAGATGCATGTGAACGTTCCCTTAAAAGAAGCAGTTAAGATCCCTTCTATTAAAGAACGCTTTAATACCTTCTTTTCGGGAACGAATGAGCCTATGGACCCCCCAATTATGTTGCAAGTTGATCACTTCAGTGTCCAATATGGTGAAAACCCACCTTTATTCATGAATCTTATGATGAATAATAAATACCTTAACAATTGCATGCTGGATACAGGTGCTAGTGAAAATATGATGTCTCTTAAAGTCATGTAGCAAATGGGCCTGAAGGTAACCATGCCTTACAAAAATGTGTGTGGATTTGAATCCAAAGAAATACCCACACATGGTGTAGTCGAAAATGTCGAAGTGCAGTTGAAAGAATTCCCCAAGAAGACTGTCCACATAGATATTATAGATGTTGATGTCCCGGATGTGTGGGGAATGCTATTGTCTAGGAAGTTTGGTGCAATGATAGGCGGGTCCCTTGAAATGGATCTCACCTTTTTGCGGTTTCCTTTGAAAGATGGAACAACTGGACGTTTACTCAATGTGCCAATAACTGGAAACCATGTACAAGATGTCGTTCCTTCTGTAAATGAAGCGCAGAAAGATGTGATACAAACTCTTCAAGAATATTCTCCAGAAGATATGCCATTATCTATAGAAGAAGACTTTGACCAGATTGAGTGGCCCAAGAAAGAGGAATACCAGCAACTCCTAGATCAGTTTCAGAACAAAGAGGTAGGGACGGTGAAGATACTAAAAAGAAAAAAGGATGAAGAAGACGTGCAAATCCATCCGTCCCAACAGGAAGTTTTTACACCAGAAGCCCACCCACCTCCCTCAGCACAGTACACCAGGGTTGTTCAAGGAGCAACCAAACACAAAATCTGAAAATACAAGGAGGGGGAGTTGGTATGGATGTGGGATACTCAGAAAGGCGAGCCAACTAATGTAAAAGGAAGTACACAATCATGGCTCGGACCTTTCAAGGTCGGGATGGAATCAATAGATAACTCATACTATTTGTCCACCTTGGAAGGAAGAAGGTGCCCATTACCCATTAGTAGACGCCTCCTCAAACCCCACCAAGGTGGTGGGACATGACTGTACAGGTAAGTATGAGTAGGTAGGCATTTTCTGTGTACTATACCATCTGCATTTCATGTTTGTTTCCTCATATGCATTTGATTGCTTTATTTCATATGTATACGTGTTATATTTTGCGAGGTGGAAATACCACCCCACTTTTGTTGCTGATGCACCTTTTCGAGTGTGAGCAGGTCTGTAGGTTTATGCCAGAGATGATGAGGTTCTCATGCACTCTACGGTGCGAATATGTCCTCGAGTTGGAGCCAGATGTTATCCCCGTTTTCTAGGCATAACTAGGAGATCCTGTCTCGAGGCCCACAGGTCCTAGACATGGAGTATCGAGAGAAGGATTGACCTGAGCATGGCCCTAGAGGTCCCATCCTTTTTCTTCTTCAGATTTGTCCTGTCAGCAGCAGCAGCATCCATCACCATCGGCTTGGACTTGCATCAAAGAAGACTCTTGCTCCATGAGGTAATTGGTCCAGGTATCATGGTATGTGTCATGTTTGATCGTTATAACTTTCAGATATAGGCATCAGGTTCCTTACATTTCTGACAACTGCTTGGATCTTACACTAACCCACTTGACCATTGTTGGGGGGATTAATGGGGTGCCGTAAAAAGCTCGTGCCCATAGGTTTTGGTTAGCCACCAGGGGGGATTTGAAGAGCCATTGTCCGCTCCCACCATACTATCATTTTACATCTTATCTCCCATACATCCATCCCATTCTTCTAGTCTGGGCATTAGGATGACCTATTTGAGGGGTTACACTTTGTCCTGTGGGAAGAAGGGGCTAAACACCCAGGAGGTAAAAGCAGCTGGTAAAAGATAAAATCCATAGGAAATAAAACCTAGAGATGCCTCGCCCAGGGATCCCCGAGAAGGCAATAAAAGGCCTCTCGATAAGAAACAAAAGGGACCCAAAGAAAAATAATAAAACAAGACCTAACCAAGAGGATGGGAGGTCTCATCATGAGACGGCCCATTATGTTCATAGGTATCTAGCAGTATGACATTGTCATTATCTGGTTACCAGGCCAGGGCAATGACCCTTGGTTGCATGGCCAAGGGAAAGGGGGTCTCATCATGAGCCAGCCTTATCATTTCTGCAAAAATACTCATGGGTAACACTGTCAGCTCTGGTCACCACACTAAGGCAGTGTCCTCTGGTCAGACCTTGAAGCAAAAAAGAAAGAAAAAGTAATGAATAAAAGAAAGAAAAAAGGCAATAAAGGGGCTTGGAAAAAACTGCATCCATGACAGGTACAGCTCGCCGCCTACAAAGGCACCCACGAACAATACCTACCCCTGGTCTTCACTATGACCAGACATCCTTAGACCATACCACCTCATGCTACTTGTCTTGAATGATGTCCTTTGGAAACTTTCCTCTTCTTATGGATACTGGCCCAATAGGTTACCTTGTCTTTTCTTCAACTTTGTATAGTAGATCAGTGTAATATCTTTGAGCTATTAGAGGATATGCTAGGGGTTTTATGCATGTATTTGATGAAATTAATGATGATATATGATTGACATTGCTATGATCCCGAGGAATAATGAGCCCATGGAGGGTGATGTTTTTTATGTGCAGGACCATGCTCGACGGACAGGTACCAGTGGACCGGTACACATGGGGAGATGATTAGCTCGGACCTCCATGTGGCTGAAGAGCCCATCAGATGGTTTCTGGGATCCCATCAGTGGCAAAGACAGGACAGTGGTATGATGAGCCTTTTCACATGAAGAAAATAAGGAAGCTCCACCCAGGACACTTTGGCTGAGCCCAGCCTAGGGGGGATGACCCACTTTAGATGGAACATTTTCCTCTTAATGGACAGGACGTCACCTAGGAGATTCAAACATCTTCTTGAGCGTGTAGCAGTGTGATGAGATTACTGAAACGTGTGGCAGCTTAGAGGAGCCCTAAAAGGGATAATGCCTGACTTCTGGATGCTGGATATGCCCAAAAAGGGCCAACGTCTCCCTCAGAAGGGCTTGACGTCCCACCTTTTGCTCATTTTGTTTCTTTTATTTAGCAGTTAATGTAAAAACAGTGTAAATTTTGTAGTCAGCCTTGTCGGTTGTTTTATTGACCTATTCTGTAAATTAAAGGTCATGGATTGATATATATTGAGGATGTTTTTCCCTCATTTGGACATGACACAACTCACTCTCTTGTGAGATCTTATTTCTTGCGCCCTAGTTTGGTATTTTTGGTGTTTTAAAGTGAGGCACAACTCTTGAAGGAGGATTTCTCTTGGCATTTATTAGATTTCTCTCATGGAAGGTTTACAACTAGGGTTTGCATATGCTCTTCTTCATGATATGTAAGTGTTTTTCCTACAAAACTTCTTGATTGAATGGTTGTAGGTTAGTATTCTTGCATTTACTTATGAATTTGCTGATTTTAAAACCCTAGGTAGCAAGCACACAAGTAGGTCATTGCTACATGTCCCCTTGTTGAGAAATAGTTTTTAGCCATTGAAGAAAGAAGACATAGCCTAGCCATTGCTACACTTGTCTTCCTTTTTTTCTAAGCTAGCGTTGAAGATATAGGCTGAAAAGAGGAGACGTCCTAGGCCTAGTTGGACTACACCTAGGGTTTCACTTTCTAGGGTTTGAAGGCCTTGCCTTTGCAACACTTTCTCGCTTAAGTTTATACTTTGAGCTAGCCATTTTGCCAAGTTTATTTAGAGAAGGAGGAAAGAGCACGAGGCCTTGCTTAAGAAACACCAGAGTGAGCCTCTTTTCCCTAGGTTTTTGATTATAGGGCCCTGCCATTGCAGCAGCATAGAACCCTACCTTCCAGTCTCTAAGTTTTCATCCTCCCGAGACCTTGTGCCCTTACTTTTGACTCCATATACCCTAAGGCATTGGTTAAATCTCCAACGTTGAGTCTCTAGTGTACAAAACCATCTTTTAAACTTTAATTTCTGAAACCCTAACTAACCCTAACACTGCTAACCTAGGATGACGTCATAGTTGACGCAACAAGATTTTGACTAATATAAGCAATTGAATGATGATGTCAAGCATTTACTGAGCAAGTTATTGATTGGATATACTGTAGGCTTGGTCATTTGGTAGATATTGATGAATTGATGATCTTTCATAGGATAAATAACAGAACGTTGACTTTCATCTTGTATCTATTGCATTGCTTATTGAATTAAATCAGATAGTTAAATAAGTACTAACCCTTTGAGTTATAGCCTGCAATATATATATTGTGTTGTTATTATCTTGTTCCGGGCAGGTGTTTTCAACAGGGCCTACACTTTTTTTATTGGCTGATTGGCCGGACTATCTGATACTAGTGGTAACCTGCGAGGAGGGGAATCTTAACACTTGACCTTGTATCCTTTGCCTCTTCAAACCCTAGGTTACCAAGGACGTCTCCCCTGGGCTAACCTCCCTAAACAGAAAGAACCTCCCCATCGAGGTGACATTGGGTGGGGAAGGTTCTTGTTACGCCATTTTGTCCTCTACCCTATAGCCTGTGACCTAAAATACAAACTGCGTGATAACAGAGTCAACGTTGAAATGTTTTCAAACTGCATTTGTATGCATTGAAATTTGACCTGGATAGACTATTCACATGCCTTAACGATATGGGAGGGTTTCTGGACTCAAATTTCATTCACACACACACTTTATTCCATCATCAATTCATCATGGAAACCATAAACCCTATTTTTCATATGTTCTAGTAGATATGTTAATGATTCCAAGTTTCGTATTTGTATTTGACTGAAGGTCTAGCTAGTTTGCAAAGTATAAAATTGATATTTTAAGTTGATAAACTAAATATGAAATGAATCCAAGCATCGTTTGATATCGTCGCAAGAGAGACAAATGTAAATAATCTTGCAATGAATTAGCTATACTATTGACGAAAAAAGTTCGTCGATAGTATAGCTAATTCGTCGCAAGAATATTGTGTCTAATTTGAATGGTGTTACATGGTTTGGAAGGAGTGTAGGGCTTATATTATGGTTCAATGTAGTTTAGTCTATAAGAACAATCTCTATGGAAAACATCAAAATGGATAGTGCCATATCTTGTTCATAAGAAAAATATTCTTTGTATGTTTCCTTTGTGGTGGCTCAAGCCCTCGCTACACATGATGCCTGACAATGAAATGTAACAATTTGACTATTGAATGATAGTGTTATGTCACCCATGGTTAAGGAAAGAAATTAAGGTTCTTATGTCCTATTTGAATCTTCTTATAATTGAGATTCGTTACATAGTCCTTGAAAAAAGACAAAAGACTTATGTAGCGGATATTAATTTGGTCTTCGTGTGGGACATTTTATGCCATTAGTATGTTTTGTACAAAAATAATGGATCTTTGGGACTACACCATGGTCAAGGAATGAGGAACAAGGAACAAATAACAAGGAACGAGTAACGAGGAACACATAACAAGGAACAAGGAACATAAATTGTACGAGGACTAGACACCGACAACAGTGACCTGTGAATGGGGCCAATGTTGAAATGTTTTCAAATAGTTTATGTATGCATTGAAATTTTTCATGGATAGACTATTCACATGCCTTAACGATATGGGAGGGTTTATGGACTCAAATTTGAATGACACACCCACTTTCTTCCATCATCAATTCATCATGTAAACCATAAACCCTATTTTTCTTTCAAAGTACACAATTTGGTTGACGCAAGTTTTAAGTTTTCGTCAGTCTTTCTAATTCATTTTTCTTTCAGGTTCTACATTAATGTATATGTAATGTATCCTTTTCATAGTTGTGATGAAAAATACCTCTTTTTCATTGATTTCTTAATCAACACCATAAAAATACTAGAAGAGGGCAACAATGACATGTGAATGGGGCCACCGTTGAAATTTTTTCAAACTGTATCTATATGCATTGAAATTTGACCTGGATAGACTATTCACATGCCTTAATGATATGGGAGGTTTTCTGGACTCAAATTTCACTCACACACCCACTTTCTTCCATCATCAATTCATCGTGGAAACCATAAACCCTATTTTTCATATGTTCTAGTAGATATGTTAATGATTCCAAGTTTCGTATTTGACTGAAGGTCCAACTAGCTTGCAAAGTATAAAAATGAGATTTCAAGTTGATAAACCAAATATTAAATGAATCCAAGCACCATTTAGTATTGTCGCAAGAGATATGAATGTAAATAATCTTGCGACGAATTAGCTATACTATTGATGAAAAAAGTTCGTCGATAGTATAGCTAATTCGTCGCAAGAATATTGTGTCTAATTTGAATGGTGTTACATGGTTTCCAAGGAGTGTAGGGATTATATTATGGTGCAATGTAGTGTAGTTTATAAGAACAATCTCTATGCCAAACCTCAAAATGGATAGTACCATATCTTGTTCATAAGACACATATTCTTTGTTATATGTTCATGGATATACTATTCACATGCCTTAATGATATGGGAGGGTTTCTGGACTCAAATTTTAATGACACACCCACTTTCTTCCATCATCAATTCATCATGTAAACCATAAACCTTATTTTTCATATGTTCTAGTACATATGTTAATGATTCCAAATTTCATATTTGTATTTGATTCAGGGTCCAACTAGCTTGCAAAGTAAAATGTAAAATTTCCACGTGAAGGATTCATTGTCGCTATCAATCAATGCTCATATTATGATCCACAACCACATTTTACCGAAGATAATGTATCACCTTTAGTGGATCATACATATATATTCTATCCCTACTAGTTAGTTGGAAAAACCTCCTTCACAATTGAATTATGTGGCCACTTCCACCACATTTTTAATATCAACTCCCATAAATAATGAACCTTTGACTCATTTTCATGACTTAGCGAGATATATTAAAACTGGAAATTTATCCTTAAGGAAAGTGGCCTCTTTATAAAATTCCCATATTCTGAATATCTAGAAACCCAAGAATGGAAAACATCTTTATTAAATTCTTATGGAAAGTAGTCTCGTGTGAGAAATTGATCATCAACCATTTCTTTGAGGGTAGTCATCAATTCATCCAACATTATAATCCTTTGATCACATACTCATTATTCCTTTTGCATCGAATTTTTTGGGACTACATCAACACAAGTTTGCATAGACACCTTTCTTTCCTTTGTTATAATTCCTTGAGATTGAAAAACCAATTTGTAATGATTAACAAACTCCTTTCCAATGTTCCCCTGGTCAATGATTCTATTGTTTTTTTATTTTGAGGGCCTTAATATGCTTCAAAAATTCCTTGGAAGTCAGAGATTTGAAAAATCTTATAGTAGGCTTCTCACATGCCTTAAGCCAATGGAACCCAGTTTTGATTTGGGACCCCCTTATTTTATATGTCTCATCAGCCTTTAGTGTTTGTCATTTTTTGGTCAGTTCTTATTCACTGAAGGGATAAGTTGAGGCATTATTGAAACTTCCTCGAGCTATTAAACTTTCATATTCTATCATGGTGAAAGAAGAAGAAGAAGTTATGCTCTATCTAATATTTTCAAAACCTACTTGTTTGTTTTTTTGGAATATACCAACTGAACCAAAGCCTCGGTGAATTTTTTGACATAATTTGGCCAAATTACTCAAAGTGATAAATAAAGTTTAAACCTAGTAAATCTAACTCTTATAAACACAAAAATCAATTCCATAAGAAAAATATCTTACTCTCTAAACTGTTAGGGTCCTATGATATAGTCATTTGGTCTCCAGTTATCTATTTGGAAATTTGCCCTGAATCATTTTGAGAGTGTCTTCATGTTAAGAAAATTAGAGTAAATGGTCCAGTGGTGTATCTTGTGTTTCAAAAATGTGTCCAGGTATATGCAAAGTTGAAAAATGATGTTTTGAGATCTCGAATGCAAAAGTGTCAAAGGTTATCTTTCGGTAGCTAAGGGTTGATTTTCAATGTGTTATAAGCTACCGAAAGCTATCACTTTTGTTAGCTATAAAGGCAGGCGCGGGGTGTTCTTAGTTTCTGAAAAAATACAGCCTGCTAACGGTTAGACTATCCCATCAGACTCTCAAATCATCATCAGTACACATGTCATGATGATCTTAAGTGCTACCGAAATTAAATAGAATTGGATCATGATACGATCTGGGCAAGTGATGTATGTTTGATATGATTTTTTTGTGAAATCTATTACACCCTAATCTAGTAGATCTGAGTTCTCTGTTGCCAACTAAGATCACCATAAACTCACATCATTCATTTTTTACCTAATCTATCACGTGGTTTTCTGTCCTAGTCGAATGATGCAATCATCATTATGATTTGAGTTTCATTCTTTATTAAGGGTTTATTCTAACAGGTTGTCATTCAAACCTTTTTCCCCATATCATGCATTTTTCCTCTGCTCTAGCTTCAATCTGTCCTCTATCATCACACCTGTATCTCCCCAAGCCTGATTTTATTGTATTGCAGGTTTTGACAATTGGTTTTTCCAATGAAGAAGGGAGGGGCTCTACTCAGGAAAGAGATTAATGATATAACATATATAGAATCTCACCCTGATATTTGCCAGATGTTCAGAAATGATGGATGCTACAAGTACTATGAGAAACTGCAACATTTTCACCAAGGAGTGGCCGAGGCATTTTCCTTAACCTTTGATGGAGCCAAGGCCAAAGTGGGAACAATTGAGTTATAGGTTGATGAAGAAATTGTTGCAACAACAACATAGATACCTAGGACTGGTGAAAGATGGTTTAAAACAACCATTACTAAAGACATCGATTTCAGGTCTTATCTCAAGCCTAAACACAAATGTATTATCTGGAAGAAAGATATCCCTAGATCCTACTTGGAGGAAAAATGGAAACACTTGCTCAAAGAAATCCAGGTATATATTACATGTGAAGGAAGATATGGTAGAGTGATGTTCTACCATTTCAAGCTCATGAACCATTTCACAGGTAGATGTCCTTTGAATCTGCCCTTCTACCTTCATAGAAGTTTGACAAAAATGACACACCAAGTACAGGCCAAACCTAGCAAGGTGCAGGTTAGAGTTTTCCATCATATCCTTATCAAAATCATAGTGCTTGAAGAATTGCAGAGGAGGGATAATAATTGGGAGCATCTTCTCTTCTGGGGCGAATTTGAACCAGAACCCCAGCCTAAGGACAAAAATAATACCTCACCCAATAAATATTCAACACCACAGAGTAGTAAAAGGAAAAGAAGAGCCATTTCCTTAGTAATTGCAGAGGAGCCAACCTCTTCTTCTAAGTCCAAGAGAGCCAACAATATGCTTGATTTCAGCCAAGCTATAGAAGGTAAAACTAGTGCCTCTGATAACAATGTCTTGAATCTACCTTATACAGATTTAGAGGAGGAGGTAAATATTATAGAAGAACAGGAGCCTGAGCAAGCAATTCTTGAAGAAACAACACCTGGAGTCCAAAGTTCTGAGCATGAAGCCCTTGATTTTCAAAATCCTGAAGAAGCACCTTTCCCACCTGAAGCTTAAGATCTGGAGGCCCCTGAAGCATCAACAAACAAACACAATAAGTCAGCATCAAAGAAGATCAAAAATATTGAGGAATAAATCATGGAGCTTAGGTTACTGGAAAAAGTGGTCAAATCCCAAAATGAGACCATCACAAGGACATCATCAGAGGTAAGAAATTGTTTTCAAAGACTAGCTAAAATGCCTGTTAAATTGGAAAAGAAGAAAAAAAGGTTGCTTAAAAAAAACAAGAAGTTGCATAAGGTAGCTAGATGTTTTAAGGTGAAACTAATGCTCTAATATGCAAAGCCTATATCTCATCCATGCCTGGAGAATTTAGCAAAGGCTGTAGAGAACTTGAATGAGTAACCTTGAAGTTCGAATGACTGAAGGAATTTCAGTTTTGAAGTTTTGATGAAGATTTTCAAAGCCCGTGGTTTCGACAGTTTGCGCGAGTTTCAAAAGGCATTGTTAGCCGTCGAAAGTTCCACTTTCGACAGCTTACCCTCACGATTTTACGCTTCTAAGCCAACGAAAGCACATGAACTAATATAATGCTCATTTTTTTTTCTTAGATCGAGGATTTTGTTTCCAGATCATGTGGGAATGGTTTTTAACAAAAGATAAGAATTATAGGGATATAGATTATCATCCCTTTCCATATTTTGAGGCAGATGATAAGGCAAGAATACTAAGTGGCCTTTCTATTTTTGGCCAAAATTGCTCTGCTGTAAAAAAAGGAATTCGAAAATGTTCTACTATCTTATGAAGACTATGAAGACTACTGAGGATATCGAGGCTTGTTGAAGACTTAGTTGATAAGGGTTTGACCCTTAAATCAAGATTCAATCCTACACATCATATTAAATTCATTCTTGTTTTATTTTTAGTACATCAGATCTAGTTTTATAGGATCTTGATCTTGTTTTTAAAAGCTATAAAGCCTATGACTTTTAAGAAAGAATGGGTTAGACTGATAGGGAAGGATGGCATGGGAATGCCCCCATCCCCTGTAGAAATGTTTAAAAATCTGTAAGTGACTTTATGAATGAATACAAAGGCATTATATTTCTAGATTCATGTGTCGTGTTTAAGAGGTGAAGTTTTTCCCCTGATGTAACTTGTTATTGTCTTGTTTCACATGTTGTTTCTTTCTGTATTGTTTATGAGAAGATGATATGAAGGATTTGTTCTTAACATGGAAAATATTTCTAGATTGGTTCTTATAGAGAACTTCATATTCAAGTCAACAATTAGTACAACTTGCTAGTAAATGGTGAGTGGGACAAAATTCAATTTTTGTTATTTGTACAATAACATAAAATCTCTTGTTTTTGTAGATTTATCTTGGGATACCCACCAATAGGATTGTGAGCATTATTTTTATGGATTAGGATTGACGATTGGAGTGCCCAATTTGGAGTTGTATACAATAACCTTTGCATTCAAAATTTGTTATTAGTATATGAAGATCATAGTCATTTTTTTCATTTGCTTGAGATATGTGTTTCTGTATTTCTAGTTGTATTGGCATTGCTATATGTATTAAGCTATTTAAGTCTAGAAATGTGAAAACTACCTTAACAATCATTCTTTCATCATCATAAACTTAATCCTATGTGTACATATGACATGGAGTCCTTGTTGGAATTACAAGTTAAATTATAAACTCGTTTAGTTACAAAATGCACATTATATATCCCTAATTTTATATAGACTCAATAAAATGAAACCCCTTCCCTAAATATGCACACCTAAAGGGTTGGTATGCAAAGTTGACATGTCATATTCCAAGGAAGAGCATTTCACATGCTTAGAATGTATGCAAAGTGCTCAAAATGCTGAGTGTTTACTTAAAAAACTTAATTCTACGGGTAAAACAAGGTACCCAAAAAAATATGGCATGGCTATGTAAAATGTAAACTTAATACATCATTTCTATATTCCATGTCCTAATTTGAATGCATTTTCTAGCCCCTGTGTTCATTTTCATAACAAAAGATGCATTTCTAGAGCTAGTGAAAAACATGTAAATCAAACAAAATGCATATTAAATGATTAATAATTTGTAGATGGAGAATATTTTTGAGAACTTGATCATATGGGGTTGTATTCCACTTGAGATAAATAATGCATAAACCGTCATATTTCACCATAGGTGATTGTGTAATGTCAAGTCTACATCTTTCTAAGCCACTCTGGCTTGATTTGTCCTTCAATGTAATGTGGCAAATTTGTGGTATTTTTGCACAACAATAACATTTTTTATTTAAAGTGGAAATATAACAATGTATATAGATCAATAATGTTCTAAGGAACACTAATAAATTTGGAAATCGATATTTTAAACTTTAAAAATGTTAGGCATTCATTTTTGTAGAAACAAGTTAAAACATGCAAAAACAATGAAATAACTAAATTGGCAAATTGACAACATGCACTTAGAGATCAGTTTTGAAAATATGTGACATGCACTTTGTAGGAAATGTCAATTCATCCATGTTATTTTGTATTCTACATGGAAATCATTTAAGAGTGTCTTATGTGCATTTTTCTAACCCCTCTTGGGATGAATTGAACTCTGTTTATTTTACCAAATTTCAAATTTTAACAACAAT
>ML776582.1:778014-800612 GCA_009831015.1 Picea engelmannii
ATGTCAATTCATCCATGTTATTTTGTATTCTACATGGAAATCATTTAAGAGTGTCTTATGTGCATTTTTCTAACCCCTCTTGGGATGAATTGAACTCTGTTTATTTTACCAAATTTCAAATTTTAACAACAATGAGCATTTTTGTCAACAAGAATGCATTTTTAAGCTTATGGAAAGATATGTTATGGATGGTGGCATGTCTTTCATGCCTAAAAAACCTTCAAAAGTGCATTTATAATGCAAGGAGTGAATTTCATTTATATTATGTATGTATTCTACTTTTCTCTATGAAGAGCAATGATGTAACGAGTTATAGATTGATCCATTTTGGGCCTCTAGCTACCATGAAGTTCCCCAATCTTGTGAGTAAGATCAAAGAGACAATCTAGGTCATGGATTTATCCCAATATCCTTTTATGAAGAAAAATGACAACACACCTCATATTTGATAAAATGGAGGTTCAAATTCTTCCAAAAGACTACATCCATTACTATTGGCTCCTACAAACTAAGGAACACATTACAAAGAAAATCAAACAATAATAACAAGAAAAATTAAAAATTAAAAAATACATTTTTTAACGAGTGAAAGAATATTAAAAGAAACCCTACAAGATAGGTATTTTCATACATCCTTGGCATTGTTCCTTCATGAATATACTAATGTACTATTTCATGTGTATCTATCACCATGCCTACATCATTAGAAATATAACTATTCTCTTTTCTTTTTTTCTATTGTTCATATATTTTGATGTCATTTGTTATCCCATTTTTATCTTTTGAACACATGTTCAAGAATTTTTCCATGTCTAGTATGGCTTGAAAAAGGGTTATCATTAAAAATATGTATAAGATATTGTACTTCATGCGCAACTTCAATGACCCCAATTCTTTAGATCCATATGCCACTTTGACACCAAATATCACCTCTAAAGGGCCTATGTGGTGGTTTCAGGCCTTGTTTATGTCCCCTGAGATGTGGAAGTTTCATTTATATGCTAAGGTATTTGTTTTCCTTTATTCACCATGGTCAAGGCCCCTAGACCCATCTCGTGGGTGTAAAATATATTTAATGATGCCAATATCCTAATGAGAGTCTAAAGATCTCCATTAGAGGAATCATGCGGTGATTTGAGGCCTATTCATGTCCCTTGAGCCCTACAAGATTCATTCAGGGCTTAAGAACCTTGTTTTCTTCCTCAAATGATGATCAAGGCCCTGAGACCCATCCCTAGTTTGGAAATCATCCTAAGGGTGTGTATATCACTATTAGAGGCCAAAGATTCCCTTTAGAGGGCTTGTGTGGTGGTTCAAGGTATCATTCATGGTGCAAAGCCCTAAAAGTTTCACTTAAGTTCCTAATTAAGGCCTTCTATTTCCTCTCCCAACCATGGTTAAGGCCCTCAAACCCATCCCTAGAGCACAAAACCTCACAAATGACACCCATAACCTACTATAAGGCCAAAGGCCCCCTTCGTAGGGAATATGCATGGTGGTTTAATACCTCATTAATACCTCTATATCTTCCACCTCTTGTTTATCAATGATCATATCAAAATGTATATATATATGATGGATAATTAATAACCCTAACTATCACGGGGTTGAAAATTCTATTCTAGATCCAACAATCATATTTCATAAGACCCCATTAACATAGAAACTACTCGAAGGTGTTTAATTACATGAAACCATTTGTGAGCCATCTTACTATATATTTATACTTAGAGAGGTATTCTTCCTATTTTTTTTTTTATGTAAATTCCTTCTTGTAGTTATGATTGATGAAGGAGTGCCCTCCTTTGACATGCCTTCCTTCATGATTTGTCTCTGTAGGATGGCCATTTGCTTCTTAAGATGCCATTTATTTTAGAAGATAGTTTTGAATTCCTTCACATTCCATTTTTTGTGTTTGGTTTCGAGATACTTTATTTTTTACTAAAGAATTTACATTTTAGTTCCTTGGATGTTTCCTCCCTAATTCCACCATTCGACAATTTGTGGTTGCAAGTTGGGGTGTGAAAACCATAATTGCTCAAATTTGGATGCTATTTATTTTGGTGTTCCTTTGTTATCCCATTGCAGTGAGATGGGCCAATGGTCTGACCTTGCACCTTGTAAGACTTCCACTATAGCCCCAAAACCCTTACTACATATTTTTTTTAAAGAATCGAAACCTATCCAATCAGACATCAATATATCTTGAGCCTCCCCTTTTATTATTCTAGGTAAAATGGCCATTGGTTGTGGAAATTTCCATTAGTCTTAGGTCTTCAATAATATGTTTAAAGTATAGGTTGTTCTCTTCTATCCTTTTATTGCCTCCTTTTTAGCACTAAGGGATGTTATTAGGTTGAAATCACCTCTTATTATCCATCAATATCCTACAACAATATCCCCTATGGCTTTGAGGGATTCAATGAAGGTTCTCTTATGAAGTGGGATAGGTGGCCCATATATATTGGTTATCCTCATGTTCCTTGAAGCCTATTTCTTTGAAATGACCTATGATATTATGGTTTCATAGTGAGTTTCATCATTATGATTCTATTAGAGTTCCATAACATGGTCATTCCTCCATAGTTTCCTTCCATATTGGTGGCTAGATAGATACAACCTTTCCAAGTTGTTTTGGCTATTTCTTGCATAGTTTCTTTGTCACATATAATCTCTTGTAGCATCATCATATCTAGTTGCTTTATTAAAATCTCATTTCTAAGGATTTATTGTTTTACTTTCTCATCTACAAAAATCATATAGATGAATCATATTTCTAGTTGCTATTTCTGTCTCATCATATTTATTGTTGCTTTATTAAAATCAATCAATAAATAAGATCTATAAATATCAATCAATTAATATATATATATATATATATATATATATATATATATAATATTAATTAAATATAAATTAATTATATAAAATATATGAATTAAAAAATAAAATAAAAACAAAATTCAAACAAACAAAGCATTCCACACTCGCGCCTTACTCATTCACAATTTTAGAAATCACTCACACTTAGTACACTCGTGCGCGCCAGAGGGAAAATTCACAGAGAAGAGGGGAAATTCGTAGAGAAGAGGGAAAATCAGCAGGAGATAAAGAGAAGGAGGCCAAGCATAGAGACATATACAGAGAAGGAGGCCTCCAAGCATTCCGCCGTCGAAAATGGTAATTTCATGGGCTTTGTCTCCAAACCCAAATCTAACTATTGTTTGCGCATCATTGTGTTTGTGACTATATGCTAACTCCCGAGTCAAGCCATGGATTAAGACATGAGTCAAACCTTAGGGTTTTTAGCCATGAGTTAAGATTTAGGTTCAAAGCCACGAATTGTGTCATATACCTAAAGATATGGGTCATACCACACAATGCATAGGTCCAAGCCACAGATTCAAACCTCAACTCAGTTGCATGTCGACACATAAACCAAGCAAGTGCCAAACTCTTTTCATTCCACACATGTGCATAGGTTAGATGAGAATATTGTTGGTTGGTGCATTGGAGAATGGTTACATGGATATGTGTAAGACTTAGAGAATGTGAGGTAACCGTGTAGTCACATTAATGTGACTACTTAGTTTTTCTTCACATTATATAATATAAATTGATTATTTGTTGAAGAGAGTTAGTCCTTCAAGAATTTATCTCAGGTATTTGATATTGATATCAATGACTTAAATGGTGGATATTCAATCCTAAAAAAACTTGAAATTTGTGGATATTCATATCCTTCGACTAGGATATGAATCACACAAGGATATCGAGTATTTCTAGTGTCCAATTTAAGAACAAACCTCATATTGGTTCTTAGAATGGGCCAATTGGTACCCCTTTCCCTCTAGGGCACTATTTTTCCATCGTCGAGTTCTTTCATGTTACCTTGAGTGTCGGGAGAGTATTGAAAAATTGTTCTAGACTTCCTCCCAAGGTTTCGAGGTCCAACTCTCTCAAAATTTGACTCTCCCTTGAGGACATCGTAAGATAATTTATTGATACCTTTTCCATTTTCAATGATATTATAGGGAAATTTAGATCCTCTTCCTTCTCTACGTCCACCTATATCTTTGATGTGGGTGCATGGGAATCCTCCTCCCCCTCTCAATTTGTACTTTCTCATGATAATGCATAGTCTCTTATCCTACAAAGTTGGAGAGGTAGAGAAATATTCTTGAATGACACACCTCAAAATGAATGGGGTAGAGCTCCAACATTATGATAAAGAAGGAGGATAAAGGGGTCCAAATGGTTCATTGATGAGGATATCACACCTGCCTAATAAGAGGAAGGAAGGAAAGAATGGGCCCTAGAGAGGTAAGTAAGAAACCAAGACAAGTGGGCCATCCTTTGGAATGATAAATCTAAGATATAAGAGTTAAAAGGAAAAATTCAAAAATAGGGAGACACAACTAGGATGACCTAAGGAATTTTAGGGGCTACCTTTGGAGGAGAGATTGTAGTTTGGGGCCACTAGAAAAATAATGAGATATTTTAGTACCAGTTGAGACTCATGAACATAAAGGCTATATAATTCAAGAAATGCAGGGATAAATATGGTCAACACAAAACCAAGGATCAAGTAATCATAAAGGATATGGACACATTGCATGCATCATAATGGAGGAGTTGCAAGACACCATAAAGTTGAAGAAAACCAACAAAATGTTAAGGGATAGAAAACACACACCCTATTGTCAACAAAATGTTAATGGATTAAGAAAGGGGAAGCATTAGATGTAAACAAGGGAGGCACACACTTTGATGAAGAGACTCTATAGGCTTGCAACAAACACAACTATATTATATGTAGATTACATGGTGATTTCAACAAACATCATAGACAATATATCAACTTTCATGATTTGCAATTTCTAGGAGGAGATGTTGTCAAACCATGATCGTTTTTTCATAGAGATTAAGTGGACATAAAGGAGGTTTAGGAGAATTTCTACCAGTACACAAGTTCCACAAAATAGAGATACCATTGTAGAATCATGATCTAATTCATAACCATTATATTAGTACATTGTGTACACCATTGCTGCAATTTATACCCAACACTTGGTGATTATGCTAATTATCTTGTGAGAGGAGTACTTGGCTCCATTTCCTTCTAGATGCCTTGAGGTGATGTTATTGATTGATGATCTATTGGTTCTTGGTTTGAAGAAGAATATTCTTTCAGTTTGTTGTATGATATATGTACATTGGAGAGTTTCATTTGAGGGACAACATTGCACCATCAATGATTGTAGTTTATCTAGTCTGAGGAATTTTTCTAGGGGGGGTGAGAGAAGGTGGTATTTATGAGTTACTTGTTGATCTTTTGGCACTTGTAAATTCTAGCGAGAAGATAGATTATCCTTCTATAATTGAGGAGGCATGCACATATAATTCATGGTAGGATGCCATAGAGACAGGTACAAAATCTATTGTGGAATTAGTGATTAATTCTAAGATTACAACCGTTGTGAGTGTTATACACTATAGGGCCAAGGTTATTAAATTATATTAGATAGAGGGTGTTGACCATGATGTTACTCTTGAATAAATATTTTGTCAAAAATATGGAATTGACCTAGTTCATGTTGTTTTAGTTGCCATAGGTTTTGAGGTTCATGAGAGATATTATCATTTTCATATGATGTTCATCACATTATGTGGGTTGTTACCTATACCATGAGTTTGGTACTTTAGGATGTATGTGACTTGTGCATATTTATATCTTTATGAATTATGATATAACTATGACATTTGCATGGTATTTTTAAAATTTGGGTCATTTTGTAGTACTGCACACATAGTAATCTATCAAGAAAGTATTTCTTTGCTTAAAACCTCTTGCTCCTTCCCATAGCTAGTTTTCATAGAAGTTGAATTTCTTTCTTTTCATTTTCCTCTTGCATGGTTTAAAGAGTCGAGTCAAAACTCCATCAGTTTCAAGACCACTCCTTTGAGTAACAACAACCTAAAATCAAACGCTAATTAAAATTTATCTAGCAAATTTTCTAGGGCTCTTCAAACCCATATTAGCTTAGGTGTAGAGATTTGGAATAGGATTGTGAGAATAACTTTCCAAAGCTACTAAAAAAACATAAAGCCTTGAGTTAGGGAGTGAAATCTAGTTTCTATATCACTGAATTTGGGAAGCCCTTCTAACACAAGGGTCAATCAAGAGGTCACATTGGGGCCCTCAGAGTAATCAACCCTACTTTGTTGGTCTTGGTGTCGACTGTCGACTTCCCCCCTTATGCTTTGGTATAGTAGGTGGTACCATAGAGGAAATAATAGTTTAGACTTCCTACACAAGGTGACAACACCGGGAAGGTGGTGTTGTACCTGGGATCGACGTTGGCTAGACTCATTGTTGGCCCTTGACCAAGTTTTGGGAGATTCTTGGTCATAGTGACCTATTTTGGGACTTCGATAGCCTGTCAAAGGAGGAGCGCAAGACGAAGCGGAGATCATAGGATCTCAGCCCCTTTTTGGATCCTTTTTGGGTTTTTGGGATTATGTAACGGGATTGGGATGTCGGCCCATGGGTTTATCCATGCTTAGGCCTATTTTGTAATGTATAAATAGATATCTAGGTGATGTAAGAAGAGGAAGAGCCAAGATAGGAATCGATGTGATGTATGCTAAGTGAAAATAAGGTTTTGTAAAGGCTTTGTGCATGCTTGTAGAGCTAAGTGCAAGTGTTTGTAACAGACTGTGGAAGGCTTTGTGCTGGAACGCAAGGAAGAAGGATCTAACGAGCTGTGTAGATCTTCTGTCCTCTGTGAAGTAGGGTTTTGATGTCTTTGTGCTTGTAACCGATCGATTGAAGACAATAAAGAAGAAGAGTTGGTGGACGTAGCCCCAGGGTGGGGGTGAACCACATAAACGATGTGTTGTTCTGCTTTATGCATTGCCTTGATGTGTTTATGTCTTCTTTTTCTAAGTACTTTGATATAGATAGATAAGATCTGCTCATGATTTGCGTTAATAATGTATATGAATGCTAGATCTGATGTACATGAATATTCTTAGTGCTAAAGACAGTTAGATCTGATCTAATTCTTTAACGCTAATTTCTTAGATCTGAATGTATGAAGTGATGCTCTGTTATATATTCATAGTAGAATAGTGGTTGAATATTGGTGATTTGTCAATGCTAAGTGTTCTATTAGGTATTATAATCATAGATATGTGTCCCATCTAAGGCTGCAGACATTTGAGTCCTGTAACCACCCCTGCCTCTACCTCGGGTGAGACTTCATATGCTTCGTAGGTGTTTCCGAAAGGACCGGTATTTAGGGTTTTGTTGGTGCACTATTGTAGCGTTGAACCCTAGGTCTGCCCCTTGTGCCAACAAATGGTTCTGTTGTCGGGACTTGAAACTGTGATTGCTGGGAACTGAGGAAGAAGAAGCTCTGTGCGAAGATCCGATATGAAATCATGAAATATTTTTTTGTAGATTTGTTTCCCTAGTGCGCATCATTTTACTTGAACTGTGAATCTCTATGCCAAGAAAAATGGCCAGATCTAAAGAAAAGAGGTAATATCTGTAAGCTCTGTGCTCTGATAAAGGTAAGAATAGTTAAAAGTTTTATATCTGGAAGCTTTTTTCTCTGTAGAAGTAAGATAAGTGGAAATTTTTTGTTTCTAGAGTATGGATCTAGGTATGATTGATAGGATCTATCCTAGCTTGAAAACTAGGGCATTAATAGATGAAAGAATATTTTATATGAGTAGATCTGATAAGACTAGTGAAAGATATGTTATACCTATGCATAGAAAGAATGTTTGGACTAACGAATGGATGCAGGATCCCAGAACGAATTTATTGCAGGTTAGCTCCTATGATCCTAATGCACAGTATAGTAGAAGTTGGGGATCATTTAAAATAAAGAGAGGATTAACCCTCTGTTACAGTTGTAGAAAACTGGGACATCTTTCTAAAGAATTCCCTGGGAGAAGACCTAGTTGTCTTTGTTGCAAAGCTCTAGATCATGAAGTGTTGGACTCTCCTAGAATGATTGCTAAGATTGAGAGAATGAATCTAAACTAGGAAAACCCTAAGGCAGATCCAGAGGCTATGGCATAACCCCAAAAAAAATCAGAGAAAGTATTGTTACAGTTGAAAGAAACCCTGAATGACCACCGACATGTCAGCTTATCAGAGATTTTTAAAGAAAAAGAATGCATTGAAGAAAGAATAGGAGACTTTGAAATTGACTGTGTTATAGATGAGGAAACAAAAGTGAATATCATGACATAGAGAACTTGGGAAGCTATAGGGAGGCTTACTATGACCCCTTCATGAGGAGGAATAAGGTTATTCAGAGGAAAACTGGTAAACTTATGTGGGAGAACCACTCAACTATATATGAATGCCAATGGAACTTCGACAGAAGAAGATTTTGAGATTATTAAATATATTGAGGACAATGCCCCGTTTACCATGTTACTAGGAAAACCTTGGATTGATAGAGATCAAGCCAGATGAAAAGAATAAGAAGAATTTTTGGAACAAAAAAAACAAGAGTTAAAAGGTTTCATGACCTAAAGGATCGCACAACTGATTGAAGAACATGAGAACAAATCGAAACTATTTAACAATAGAGACCCATATGTCGAAGTTGTAAGAACATTACAAGACTCACGAAATACTGAAGTACCTATCCCAGATAAAGAGGAGGTGTTACCCCTGAATGCTAGGAAAGAATCTCAACAACGCGACGTGACTATGTCCAAAGAAAATAAGAATCAAAATGGAAAAAGGAATACTGAGACGAAGCTCACTGGAAAGAAGGCTAGGAAGCTAAGTAAGAAGATGGATAAGATTGAAAAGTTATAGAAGGTCCCAAAGGGAACTTCGTAGAAATAAAATTTGCAGAATTGAAACTTCGTCTGGATATCAAAACAATGACATGGCACTTCGTCGTGGCGAAGCAATGTAGCCGTTGGACTGACATATCCATTCGATTTCTGCTCCAAACAGGTCGAAAAGAATTTATAGTTTGATACCAGACTGTTGGACCACACCATAATAGATGGAACAAGAGTTAATGAGGTTTCATACCCGTTACAAGCAAACCATTGATAATTTACCTATTTATCCCATCGCACCATGCACGAAGAACACTTTTTCCAACCAAGATTTTGAGCCCGCAGACTAAGTGAATTGTCTACAGTGATCATTGTGCTCTTGCTGTCCATTCTAGTCCAGTGTCTGAGTTAATCGTGACCCAATATTATTAATCCCGGGAACGTATGTCTGAGGATCTCAGTGCAATCGAAGAATCCGTGACATAAGTCCTCCTTGAGCTAAGAACTGAAAGAGTCATGTCAGAGAGAGGATTGTCCATATGTGTACAAACATTGTCAATGAGAGGACTGTCAGACTCTCCATCCACTGCTCGAGCCAGACCATCCCAGCCAATAGATGAGAAGCAAACTAAGCACATAGACGATCTCGTGAATTCTAAGTTGATTATAAGCATATTTCTCGCCTACCTTCCACCTTTGAGCGGCAAGATAAATCGAGACAATGTGCCCAGAGACTTTGAATATGAATTGGTCACTGCATACCTCCCAAAGGGGATACACGCAGTTTGTGCAGATCAAGAAAAGATAGCAACGTTGAAGTTTAGTGACTTCAACCTTGGTGAGAGGAAGGTTTGCAGCATGCTCACCCCGCACAAGTATTTGACCAAAACCAAGGGGAAGAATTCAAAGATCATCCCTCAGTCATGGATGATGAACCTTGCATAGTCCACTTTGCTCAATGTCGTGAAGATTCCTCACTTTGGGCGACACCAGGAAGTGAATGCATGCATCAAGTTGTTGTTGTCCTGTTATCATGGAAAATACTTGTGGTTAAACTGCCGTATCAAAGTGGATCCAACGTTGATCAATCGGATCACAGGGATGAGTATGCAAGGCCCTGACCCATAGGATTTATACCCCAGAAAGATCGCAGATCACGCTCTCGCCTAGAGGATAAAAGACACTTATGGCGATGTCGAAAAGGGAATGCGAGGCTACAAGGTAGCCTCTATCCAAAGTGGAACAGTATGCCTAGCCTGTCAATTAATCGCAGGAAATTTAGTTTGCAAGAACCGACCCACCCAAGTGAATGTCTTTGTAGTCGACCTCGCAGGGAAGTGCGCGGAGGGCCTACAAATGAATTGGGTGAAGTACCTCGTAAACCAGTTGGAACTGGACTATCTAGAATCCCAATATCAAGGATACAAATTCCACTTCAGCTGGCTTCTTATACTGATCACTTTCATCGCATGGGAGATGCCGGAAGGTTTGAGCCCTTTGAACCTCTGGCCACAAAGTTCAGTACACTATGGTACTTGAACAACATGAGTAAGCAATGGCAGTCGAATGTCGTGTTCCATATATATTACAACCAGCTAAAGGTAGCCATCCATTCTAAGCCTCAGATGACCCCGAATACTCTCTACAGGTTTCGACCCTTAATGAAATTCAGCGCAGATCGTCATTTCATCTATATCACAGCACATGCTGATGAGCATAAACAATAGCTGCAGTCATACTACAAGCTGTCAGAGGTAGATTTGGAGGAGATTACCAAGGAATGGTTGGTGGACCTCCTTGTTCCATCTGAAATTGCAGAGATGTTCGACATTGACAGTCCAGAAACTGCGACGGATACACCTGGACTAAGAAAAATGAAGAAGACTGAAGAATTACACGATCTAAGAAGTGCCTCAGTAAAAATTGCTTCCATTTCACCAGAGCAAGGAGGTGATGGTGAAGAGATAGAGGGTACAGAAACTGAACAGAAGAAAGTTGAGGTTACACTTCCTAGAGACGAGGAGGATCCCTCAAAGAAAAGAAAGGGTTCCCCTCTGAAATCCTCCTCCTGGAAGAAAGTAAAAGCAACCAGGACCAATTTCCAGACTGTCCTCACTCCAGATGACTTCAATTTCATCGTAGTAGCCCTGAATGATGATTCGTTGTAGATAGCAGAGAAGCAAGAAGCTAAGAAGGAAGAGGTGTTCCATTTGATTAAGGACGAGATCCAAGGAGTGCAACATGCACTACAATCCAGTCACGCAGTATCCACTGCACCTCTGTCAGCAGGAACATCAGAATTGGGAGATGAGCCAGCTCAACTCCATCGAATTGTCTATACAGTCGAAGCTCGCCTTCAACGAGATCAGGAAGAAACAATGCAAGCTACTTAGGCTTTGGCACAAATATAGGGAGACCTTGTAGAACAACGTAGTACTACAGAAAGGGAAAATCTTGATCTGCAAGTGAAGTGGGATGAAGAAAAAGCACAACTACAACACAACAAGGAACAGTTGCTCACAAAGAAACTTGAAGTAAAGGAAATGGTTCATAGAGCACTTTTCTCAACTCGAAGTCATAGAAGTGAAGACTGAAGAGAGAATTCCATAGCAGGTGGCGCAACTCGAAGAAGTAATCCAACATCTCTAGCAGCGCATAACAGACTTGGATCTCTGCACTGTTCTTGACACCCCGCAAGATGTAAGAGACCTAAGGGAAGCAACTATCCACAACGCATTTGACAGATTGAAATCTCTTGCCTTGGAGTGAAATAAGTTGAGTAACCGCAACGCCCAAACATATGAGAACCTCATCGAGAATCTAGAGTTGCAGTCGCTAATCCAGGAAGTGAAGCAACACACAGACACACTCCAGGCACAGCTGAAGGCCTTGTCGTCCATGGAAAGAATGAAGTGGTCTCAGGAGCAACGCACCGCCCAAAAACAGATCCACACGATTCAAAGCAGAGTGATGGAAGTTACTCAACAACTTCAACCAGTGAAAGATAAGGCTTGCTAATTGTTCATAGAGGTTTAAAGTCGAGGAACAGAGCTAGAACAAGTTATCATCGCAACAAAACAATGCCTAGAAGGGCCAGTGAATGACGCAGTGATCCAGGAGTTCACCGAGCAAGAGGCCGTCACACAGCAGCAGGTCGAAGCAGCTCGAGCCAAGCTCGAGGCCTTCGAAGCAGAACTGGTCAGATCAGAGTGACTTGGGACAAGTCACAGGTGAGTGTTGGGGGGTTGTTGGCCCTTGACCAAGTTTTGGGAGATTCTTGGTCATAGTGAACTATTTTGGGACTTCAACAGCCTATCGAAGGAGGAGTGCAAGATGAAGTGGAGATCACAGGATCTTATCCCCTTTTTGGATCCTTTTTGGGTTTTTGGGATTATGTAACGGGATTGGGATGTCGGCCCATGGGTTTACCCATGCTTAGGCCTATTTTGTAATGCATAAATAGATATCTAGGTGATGTAAGAAGAGGCAGAGCTGAGATAGGCATATATGTGATGTATGCTAAGTGAAAATAAGGTTTTTTAAAGGATTTGTGCATCCTTACAGAGCTAAGTGCAAGTGTTTGTAACAGACTGTGGAAGGTTTTGTGCTGGAACGCAAGGAAGAAGGATGTAGCGAGCTGTGCAAATATTCTGTCCTCTGTGCAGTAGGGTTTTGATGGCTTTGTACTTGTAACCGATCGATTTAAGACAATAAATAATAAGAGTTGGTGGGCGTAGCCCCAGGGTGGGGGTGAACCACGTAAACACTGTGTTGTTCTTCTTTGTGCATTTCCTTAATGTGTTTATGTCTTCTTTTGCTAAGTACTTTGATATAGATAGATAAGTTATGCTCATGCTTTGTGTTAATAATGCATATGAATGCTAGATCTGATGTTCAAGACTGTTAGATCTGACCTAATTCTTTAACGCTAAGTGATTAGATCTTCAGATCTGAATGTATGATGCGATGCTCTGTTATATCTGCACAGTAGAATAATGGTTGAATATTGGTGATTTGTCGGTGCTAAGTGCTCTATTAGGTGTTATAATCACATATCTATGTCCCAGCTAAGATTGCAGATATCTGAGTCCTGCAACTACCCATGCCTCTACCTCCGGTGAGACTTCATTTGCTTCACAGGTGTTGCCGAAAGGGTCGGTAGTTAGGGTTTTGTTGGTGCGCTATTGTAGCGTTGAACCCTGGGTCTGCCCCTTGTGCGAACACTCACTCAGACTCCTTGGAGGGTTGCCCACTGCTCGGTGAGGTAACTTGCACCATGGAATTAGTTCATTAAGAAAGTTGTCAACGTAACTTTCCCACCCGCTGAAACTCAGCCCCTTCGTGCATCGATTCTGTGATGTTGGATTCCATCACCAACTAGCGCTTCTTTGTGAGAAGATTTGTTTGCATGCTTGACTCCTAGATTAATTAACGTGTGTTGTTTTTTCTCCTTAGTTGGCCTTAGGATTGAGTTTGTGTCTAATGGCATCGATTTCAGGTTAATTCCTCATTGGATCGATACAAAATATGGATACAATTAAAATAAAAGGTAATAAAGAGGTAACAAATAGCTCATACCTAACTTATGTCTTATAATTCTCTAACATTGTTCTTTACACTTAGTGCAACAAACACCAAATGGAATGGTTTACACAAGGTCAATGGATAATTTTATTCTTATCTTATTCTTATCACCATAACTAACTTATTCTTCAACTTGGATTGAACAAAACTAATATTTGTATAGTTTTAATCTTGGCTTGAACAAAACTAATATTTGTATAGTTCTACTCTTGTATCGAAAAAAAGTAATATTTGTATAGTTCTACTCTTGGCTTGCCTTAGACATATTGCCAACTAAAGCACCCAAGATTTGCAACACACCAACTGATGGTTGGATTTCTTACTCCATAGCATTGACCCTCATCTTCAATGGACATTTATTATAATAATTCTAATTTGCACAAGTCCAACAAACAACAACCTTTCTACTATTTTTTCTTAGATCCATATGATAAATTTATCATGCCCTTAGTGCTATCACATTAATATGTCCTTAATATGTCCAAAATAAAGAGGGATATCACATTAAATTATATGGTTGACCACTAATATTGGTAATTTCACCCTAGTCTAATTGTGCATCCAAAACTAAAGATATAAAAAAATGATTTAGAACTTTGAATATGATGATGAACTACTAACTAAAAACACGTGCACTTGCAACTGAAGGTACAACCAAACAGGTACATGTCAGATATTTCTTCTTCGAGTGAGGAAAGCTTAGGACAAACTGAGGCCGAAAATGCGACTGCATCTAGTAGATATGATAAGAAAACAAGGACCAGAGGTGAAAAAGTCAGAATAAAATTTTGTAGATGCATGAAATTTTTTCTTACCAAAGGAGGATCATGCTCTTATGATGATGAGAGCATAAGAGACATATATGTTCCACTCAGGTATAATCATCCGGTGAAACAATGGGTACCTAAGGAACTACCTCCTATAGATGTTGACTTTGTTGTTAACAATAGGACATATCGCATTGCACCATCCTCCCTGCATGGCTTGGGGATATTTTCCATGGATGGAATAATTGTAAAATACAATACAGTAACTAAATTGATGGACTATGTCGGACCATGTTACAATTATAACGATTGGATGCGGCTGGTCCGATACATGCGAAGTATGCGGAGATATGCACTCGCCGCAAATTATATACAACTAATAAACAAGGATAAAAATAAGGGAGCGACTATCTATATTGATGGAAGGCCCTAAATATTCTAGCAATATCGCAGGGTTTATAAACAACACACAACCCGAGACAACAAACAAACAACTGAATTGCATATATGAGGGACGTGAAGAGAATCGGGTAGTCCTATGTGCAATAAAAAAGATAGATCCCGGGGAAGAGTTATTAGTGGATTACCATTTGAATCGAATAGAAACATTGACTAATAGTGTGCAAGTTCTTATGCAACACCTCTTTAAGAAACCTCTATTTATTGCATTATATTTTTTTATTATCTTTTACATTGTTGTAAATATTATCTTTAACATTATTTTTTTGTTATCATTAACAATTTTTTAAATATTTGGGGGTTCTAATTATATTATAATGTGGCAGGATGATCGTGGAAAAGGGCCAGCCGCAGAACATGTAAATGATTATCAATTTCCACTTTCATTTTACGTTGTTTTTATTATTTTCTTATATAATTTTATTGAAATAACATTGTTTTTGTTGAAACTATATGTAGTCCATAGGCCATGTGGATCATGATTCCGCCGATGAGGAGGGATTTTATTCTTGCGTTGATCCGATGGTTTTAATAAAAAAAAAGATCATTAAAGCTAGCAAGGAACTTGCTAGCTTGTTAGATCATCTAGAAAAAAATCCCAACGTCAAATCAAAGATCAAGCTCCTTATGTCACAACTTAACACATATAAGGTAATAACCATAATATAAAGTGTTTTTTTTTTAATGTACTCATATGTTCAATTATGATACTTTGTTCTTTAACTTTTACATTATCTCACAAAAAAACATTTTCTTTTTTATAAAGGAATTTTTGGAGCCTGTTCAACTCGGTGTTGGTAGTGGTGGCGCTACAGAGACGCTATAGAGTCCTAATGTGGGTAGTCATACAACTGCTAGAGCACTATTTACTTCTCCATCTTCCACACCTAATTTAGATAGGAGAGATGACATGCACTGTCAGACATCCACACCTCGATCAAAGTCTAGAGATGGTGGCAGAGATGAGGATCATAGTGATGTGGTTGAGATGGTTGCATTTCCTGGAGCTAGATGTGTGACAAGCACGGGGACACTTCCATGCACATTTTTGGTCTAAGATAATGGACTTCCATTAAAACAATCAAGACTCCCAGGTAGTTTTATTTCATATTTTAATGATTTAATGTTGTCCTCATACATAAATCATCTAGATTATTAATTTTAAATTAATGATCATATCTTTTTGTGTGTAGGAAAATACCTTTTTTATAGGCACCTAGAGAGAAAGACCTTGTCGATTTTTTGGGAAACCTTATACATGAGGTGGAATTGCCAGAATTCCAACCGCAAAAAACAAATTATGGATTATCTTGAAGGCCTCTTTGAAGTAGACACATTTAATAAAAAAACGGTCACATCTGCAGCGGGTGAATATTTAAAATATACGCGGGATGTTTATAGACGAAGCTTGACAGGAAATACTAGGTATGAGTGTCCTCCCTCAATTCCATAGAGGGAGTGGAAGGTGATCGTTGATGATGCAAAAGAGAAGATTTTGAAAAAGTCAGGAGAACAAATAACTGGTACACCAAGGTAAATTACAATTTTTTGAATTCAATACCATCTTTATTTTTCTTTACATCTAAATAAAAGTGTGGTTATATATAACATACTTGAAAATTTTGATGATAGGTTGCCTGACACTTCGAAGGAAACCAAAGCAAGGATTGCCAAACATGGGCAACACAAGCTAGGCCAGGGCGGCTACTCTAGATTACAGTCATGAATCGTAAGTACCCAAACATATTAAGAATATTATTTGTATCACCTTACAACTTTAAGGTAATTGCAACCAAAAACATTAAAAAACCATACCCTTATGCAATGCAGGGCGATGACTTTGGAACTAAAACCATGGAGGAAGACCTCAAACTTGGTTACAAACATGGTTATAAATCCATGGTTGATCATAGGAAAATCATGGGGCAGATCCCAAGATCCAATTTGTGGGATAAGGTAAATAAAAATCAGTCCACACTAACCTTTCGTTACTTATAAAATACGTAAATGTTTGATATCGTCCATAATTTAATGTCTTACTTTGTTTTAATTAGGGGAGAAACACTATCAACAAAACCATTAGTACTGGAAAACAGAGCATTGATAGTGCAACGCAGCCAGAAGATCACGGTGCTCCTGAGAAGCCCCATCCCAGTGAGGTGCATCCCCAAGATGTTCCTATGACTAAGGCCCACGACGGTAAAATGTCTATATATTAATCACATGCTTAATAATTTTGTACTTATAAATTTTGACGTTTCAATGGTAGAGAATGTCATAGTTGATCCTCCTCGACCTGAAGATCAGGTGAACATGCCAACAACCATTCCAATGGTGCTGACTAGAGGACCAGGTAAATAATTACATTGTAGAGTTTTTTTAATATTAATTAACTACTTAAATGATATTCAAAAATTGGCCATATAAATTTAATATTTTTTTTTTTTTTAGGTGATGGCCCCTCACAGCAGCATCCACACCATGGGTACGAGACCAGGTGTACTTGGCGTGAAAGGATTGAAACAACATCAACTGCTGAAGATCACCTAGTAAACGAAGACATGGATATGGATGAATTACTTAAGACTTGGAAAGCACAAAACAAGACTAAAATAAATTCATGATGTCATGTAATCATTTTATAAGACAGTTAGATGTACATTATATAACTGAACATGTAATGATGCATATAATGCATTGACATTATGAGTAATTTTTCATCTGATAATATACACAAGGCTATTTCTATGGCTTGTATATATCTATGAATGTAATTTTGTTATAAACTTAATGATAATTTCAGCTTCTCTTATAAGACTTGGTATATATTGATTCAATACTCCTTGATTCAAGACGTGAGAATGCAAGAAAGACCTAGTGCATTGTGCTTGGGCTATGGAGTCTAGGCAACAAATAGAACTTGAATATGCAATATGCAACTTCCAAAATCTTGTGACATGATATATGCAACTTTGAAAGTCTTGTGACATGTAACATGTGGCAAGAATATTTTTCCAAACAATGTGCAAACTTTAAACTTGGTGCAACATGCAAAAATAAATTTTTGGGAAGATGCAATAATAATTTTTAAGGATTAAACATGAGGGGTTGGAAATGGCCATGTCAATCATTTTATAATATTTTTTCAGAGCATTACCCTTCTTTTCATTGTGTCTCACATGACAAAGAGCATTACCCTTATTTTCATTGTGTCATGTGCATGGTGTTGTTACTCAACATTGCCTCAAAGCCTACTTATTCATTCCTCTATGATATGTACAATTATGTTGAACCTTCCACAAATCATTGTGAACAGAAAAATAAGCCAGGGACAAGAACCCAAGGATTTCAATGTTAAGGTCTTGTGATTCCACAAGGTGGGATCCAAAGAGGAATTGTTTCCATGCATAAACATGCTAAATACCTTGATTGAGAATGCAGATGTAACAAGTTGAACATTGAAATCATAGAGAGATGAAATAATCGAGCAATATGGCGTTGATACTCTTCCAAGGATGTATGAGTTCTCACCTCCCACAATGTCAGTAAGACTTTGGTGGTTGAAACATTTTAGCAAAATGCATGATGTTTATAACATTGTGAAGGCATGGTGGTTTTTAGCTAAGCCATTCCAAACTACCACAAGTAAGGTACACTTAATAAAAAAATTGCAAATGGAACTTCAAGCCTTAGCAATTCTCTTGAACCTCTTGTATGGTAGACGAGGCACTAGATACATATGGTTAAGATGGATTTTGATTATGCATGGGGTGCTCAAGCATGGGATGATATTTTATTAGGTAGAATTCATATCCAATCTTCTCGCACAATGTATTCCAAAGGCTAAAACTCCCTTAGATAGTGGTGCACTTGATTTTTACATGGCGTCTTATCTTATGTATTGTGTATGTGTGAGCTAAGAGTTTTCTTGTTTCAAGCCCACCTAGTAGCCTTCCTTTGCACTTATACATGATTATTTCCAAGGCTTGTGGATAATCCATGCAGAAGTACTCCATTATATTTGACTTTGTTTTAGCTCCCTTGTATGAAAGAATCTATGGTGAGAAGTTGTTATGCTTTTCACCATAGTCCATTGAACTGTTGAAGAAAATTAATTATTGGTACCTACTAGAGAGACTCTATTATATTAGGATATATGGGACATTAATTACTCCACACACACTTCCCAAGAATGTGTCTATTTGATTTCTCATACAAGACTAGGTAACCTTTTAATCTATACTACATGGGGAAACAAAAACAATAAAAAAGAACAAGAAAGAGCTTTGGCCAAAGTTGCCACTAAAAATCAATAGTTATCAAATATTTGACGTGGTTGTTGGGGATAAATTACCCTTGGAATATAAAACATACAATATTATCTTATACATGATAAAAGTAAATGATCCTCATCAAGTGGTCATTGAGAGATGCTTTGTATATCAATCCTTAGTTTATATATTGTGTCATTGGGAGCATGAGCAAGAGGAGCTATATAGGAGAGATTTGGATTATGCAAAGGTAGAAGATAGAAGAAGGAAGCACACTTAAGTTGTCTTTTCTCCAACCCTAGTGGATCCAAGGCCATCAATAAATCCATTTGGAACGTTTGGCACCATTTTTATCACAACCACCAAGTAGCTAGAGAAAAGCTCCAATATTGAAAATGAAATCCCAATGGTTAATCTACCAAAAGAGGAGTTAGGAATCATTGACGTAAAAAACATTGAGCTAGATGACATCCAAATACTAAGAATATGAATGCTCAATTCCCAAGGGATGTTCAACGGAAGAGAATTTGGTCACAAGCCATAATGACTATCTTCAACTATGTGATGGGCAAAGCATATTCGAGGGAAGTGTCAGTAAAGAGTAGAAAAATGGTGCCATAGTGGAGGGTAGTGTTGGTAAAGAGTAGAGAAAGGATTGTTTAGAGCATGGACTCAATGAAACTTAATGCCAATAAAATCCTTGATATCAATGAGGTGGTCCTAGAAAGTTGTAAAGTGCTCATTGTTAAGCAATTTGAAAGACTAAGATGAGCATATAATGAATTGTCCAACAAGAGATTGAAAATGGAACTTTTGGTGGATATTCATAGGGCAAGGGTTGAGAGTATGGTTAATGTACATGAGATTATGTTGAGTGAAATATTCACCCACCTAAATTGTTATACTTCGAATATGACCAACTTGATTATTAGTTAATTTTATTTTTTAGTCATAAAAATAAATTTCAAGAGAGAGAATGTGGAGAGTCACTTAGGATACCAACGGTCACTTGGTAGGTGAAAATTCATATGGAAGGTCTAAGAGTCTCCCTATTTTGTATACAGTAAAATCATGTACACATTTGTAGGGGTATTTTTCTTTGTAATGTAAGTTATCTTCTTATGTGAATACATAAGCCATTATCAACCAAGTTCTTTATGTTTTTTAGATATATGATTGGTTGTGGGCTATTCTCTACTCTCCTAGGTATGTTGGTGCTTGTGGGTTGTAACATTGTATCATGTGGATTATTTTCTTGTTTCTTTCTTATCACTCACTTATCTTTCACATGCTAACAACTTGATGTGAAGAAAGTGTGCTTTTGGTGATTTGTAAGCTATCCTTAATCCTTGGAGTTTTCCCTAGGAGTTTTGTATAAATGACAATTGGTGGACTATTCTCCTGATGTTTTGTAATTCTCCCTTTGTTTTACATAAAAGTTGACATGAAGTAGGTAGGCTATGGGTGATTTGTAGTCTATTCTAGATTATTAGAGTTTTCCTTGGGTTTGGTGTTTATGCCATAGTTGGTGGACTATTCTACCTACTCTTTGAACCTATATTTTTGTTTCATGTCGATTAGTTATTAAAATCAGTCGCACATGATTAGAGTAGTTTTCATTTAATTTGCAATTTTTCTTGCTTGATAGTTGCATTTATTTATTTAATAAGAAACTAGATTATGACAATTGAGCTATAACCAAAAGGTTCAGCATTTTTAACAGTGGAAGGTCTAATTGGTCTGTTTTTCCTAGTGAACCTATGAGGTTGTCATAGAACATTTTCCCATGCCAATATTTTGGTGCTAGAAGAAGAGTGGATGACAAGGTAGCTTGTGTAGAGATACATGTTGCTTGCATTTATTGCTCATTCTCTACTCCAAATACTTTCATGGAATTCCAATACTACATCGGGATTGCAAGGGCCTTTATATGAATTCCCAAGAATGGTATAAAATCTCTTGTCGAAGTTTAATGGTGAAGGAAACACTACCACATTTTAGCATATTATAAATTATGAATGCAAGATTATGTTTACATAACATTGTTCATGAAGATGTTTTTTGTAGGTTCTTTCCTTTCAATTTTGAAGGAAAAGTGTGGGATTGGTATAATGTCCGGCCAATTTGAACAATCCATAGTTGGTTTTAATTCAAATAAACATTAAAAAATTCTTATGGTGAATCTTATCATGTGGCTGAAATTGTATGAGTTGTGTGCAATGTACATGGAAGATGCAGAGTCCATCTAATATTTCAACACAATATATAATCTTCCACCTCATGAAATTTTTTATGAGGTTTATGTGCAAGCTCTTCTAGAAACTATATCCATTTTCACTTTTGTTGGCCCTTGACCAAGTTTTGAGGATACTTGGTCATGATTGACCATTTTTGGGACTTTGATAGGCTGTCGAAGGAGGAGCGCAAGATGAGGTAGAGATCGCGGGATCTCGGCCCCTTTTTAGGGCTTGTTGGGTTTTTGGGGATAATGTAATGGGTATGGGAATGTCAGCCCATGGGTTATCCATGATTAGGCCCAGTTTTGTAATGTATAAATAAATAGCTAGGCAATGTAAGAGATGCTAAGGTGCTAAGTGATAGAATTAAGATCTGTGTGATTGAAGGATTGTAAGTGCTTTGTGCATACTATGTAAGACTTGCAGAGCTAAGTGAAAGTAGTTGTAAGAAGGCTTGGTGTTGTACCCTAGCTCGAAGAAGGAGGATCTAGCGGAGTACGCGCAGATCTCCTGTCTTCTGTGGAGTAGGATTTTGATGCTATGTGCCTGTAAGAAGCTTGAAAAAGATAATAAATAAGAGAAGAGTTAGTGGACGTATCCCCAGGGTGGGGGTGAACCACATACATGTTGTGTTGCTATGCTATGTGCGATATATTGATGTGTTTATGTGTTTACTTTCTATAGTGCTTGATTTAGATAGATAGATCTGTTTATTTTTTGTGCTTAATGATGTATATGGATGCTAGATATGACCTATGTGAATGTTCTTAGTTCTTGAATCTTCTAGATATAATCTATATCTTTATGCTAAGTGCTTAGTTACTTTAGATCTAAATGAATGTTGCGATGCCTTGTTTTATCTGCAAGGTGGATATTGGTTAAATATTGATGAACTATCATTGTTAAGTATTACAATCATAGATTTGTGTCCCAGCTAAGGTTGCAGACACTAGAGTCCTGCAACCACCCCTGCCTCTACCTTGGGCGAGAATTCATATGCTTTGCAGGTATTGCCGAAAGGGCCGGTAGTTAGGGTTTTTTTGGTGCATTGTTTTAGAGTTGAATCCTAGGTCTACATCTATGCCAAAAAATGGTTACGTTTCCAGGGAAGAACTCAAAGATAATCCCCCAGCAGTGGACGATGAACCTCGCGCAATCCACCTTGTTAAATGTCATGAAAATCCCACACTTTGGAAGGCACCAAGAAGTCAACGATTGTGTCAAGTTGTTACTCTCATGCTACCATGGAGGTAACTTATGGCTAGACCGTTGGATTACAGTCAACCCATTGCTGATCCACAGAATCACAGAGCTAAGTATGCAAGGACCTGACCCGTAGGAGTTCTATCCAAGAAAAGTCGTAGATCATGCACTAGCTCAAAAGATCAAGGATACATATGGCGATGTGGAGAAGTGGACACGTGTTAAGAACCAAACATCAATATAGCATAGAAAAACCT
>ML776582.1:814064-871250 GCA_009831015.1 Picea engelmannii
CCCCCTCGAAGAGGCCTGTGAACATTGCTATCTGAATCAAGTGCTATTTCTGTTCAAGTGCTATTTCTGTTGCTATTTCGTATATCATTTCTGTGTATTGTGAAGATTATGCTGGATATTTTACTGTTATTCTGTCATTTCTATCATTTCGTTTCTGTTCTGCATATTTTATATATCTGGTATCTTGCACAGTGCCTTGACATATGAGCGACTCACTGAGAATCTAGAATTAAATACACTGGAGGCATAGCTCCAAGAAGTGAAGCAGCATGAAAAGACAATACAGGCGCAGTTGAAGCCCCTGTTAGTTGTGGAAAGAATGAAATGATCCTAGGAGAAACACACCGCCCAGTAGCAGATCCACACTATTCAAAGCAGAGTTATGGAAGTAACTCAGAGGCTCCAACTTGTACACGATAAGGCTTACCAATTCTTCGTAGAGATCGAAGGCCGAGGAGAAGAACTAGAGAAGATTGTCACAAAAGTAGAACAATGCCTAGAATGACCCGTGAACGACACAATCATCCAAGAGTTCACTGACCAAGAGATCGTGGTACAACAACAAGTCGAAGCAACTCGAGCCAAGCTTGAGAATTTTGAAGCAGAACTACCCAGATGAGAGTGACTCGGGATGAGTCACATGTGAGTGTTGGGGGACTGTTGTCCCTTGACCAAGTTTTGAGGATATTGGTCATGATTGACCATTTTTGGGACTTCGACAGGTTGTCGAAGGAGGAGCGCAAGACGAAGCGGAGATCGCGGGATCTTGACCCCTTTTTAGTGTTTTTTGGGTTTTTGGGATAATGTAACGGGTAGGGGAATGTTGGCCCATGGGTTATCCATGATTAGGCCCAATTTTGTAATGTATAAATAAATAGATAGACAATTTAAGAGATTCCAAGGTGCTAAGTGGTAGAATTAAGATTTATGTGATTGAAGGATTGTAAGTGCGATGTGCATACTGTGTAATACTTGCAGAGCTAAGTGCAAGTAGTTGTAAGAAGGCTTGGTGTTGTACCCTAGCTCGAAGAAGGAGGATCTAGCAGAGTGCGCGCAGATCTCTTGTCTTCTACGAAGTAGGATTTTGATGCTATGTGCCTGTAAGAAGCTTGACAAAGATAATAAAGAAGAGAAGAGTTGGTGTACATAGCCCCAGGGTGGGGGTGAACCACGTACATGTTGTGTTGCTATGCTCTATGTGATATATTGATGTGTTTACTTGCTATAGTGCTTGATTTAGGTAGATATATTTTTTTATGCTTTGTGCCTAATGATGTATATGGATGCTAGATCTGACCTATGTGAATGTTCTTAGTGATTGAATCTTCTAGATCTAATCTATATCTTTATGATAGGTGCTTAGTTACTTTAGATTTGAATGAATTTTGCGATGCCCTATTTTATCTGCGAAGTGGATATTGGTTAAATATTGATGAACTATCATTGTTAAGTATTACAATCAAAGATCTGTGTCCCAGCTAAGGTTGCAGACACTGAAGTCCTGCAACCACCCTTGCCTCTACCTCAGGTGAGACTTCATCTACTTCGCAGGTGTTGCTGAAAGGGCCGGTAGTTAGGTTTTTTTTGGTGCGTTGTTGTAGCATTGAACCTGGGTCTACCCATGTTCCAACAACTTTGTAGAAGGGAATACTCAGCTTGTGAAGAAGTACAAATCCTTGAGAAATATTTGGAGTATCCTCTGACTTTTCCTCCTTTTCTCAAATCCAATAATACATATAATGAAAGTAACTCATTTCAATCAAATATAACTGAAATTGAAAATGCACCTGTTGCCATCCTAATACACACCTATTGAAAGTTCTTTTATAACATATTGTATTTGTAGATGATCCGTTGCTAAGTTGAAATCCTGCAAAAGGTTTTGAACTTAGCCTCGTTTTTACTTTTTATTGCACATGTAACCAAAGTATGCCAATGCCAAGTGCGCCCTTTGGTTGTCTTGGATGACACCATCATTTATTATCAATCCCTATTGGTGTCGCAAGAGTTGGTTCTAGGCTGTAATAGAGCCAAGCCTTAGCACATTTTAAATGAAATAATATGTTTTTATTGATTAGTCATAGGAGGCTTCTAGAACTAGGTCCGAAATAGGCCTTTCAATCACTTATAAATCATAAAGGAAGAGGCATGACCTTGTTTGCCTAATTTAGTTAAAATATGGAAGATGGATAGAAGATAGGGGATGAAGGAGACTGAAACAAAGAGTTAGCTATCTAATTATGATAAGTCTAATATTCATTTCAATAGAGGAATGACAAATAACTTCGAAAGACAAACATGCATATATATAACTTGTAATCTAGGTAGAAACAGTCAAGCTACAGGTCTTGTTTTACTCATAGCATAAACATAGGAAAAGATGAACCTAACAGGCTACCTGATAAATGACTATAGCAGAGGTATTACTAAATTAGAGTCATTACAAGTTAAATATGTAAAATAAGGAATAAATATTTAATGTAAACCATAGAAAACAATACAGGAAAAGAAAAAACCACACAGTGACGAGGTATAAAATCTCTTAGCATTCTGTTCTATATTTGTTGAAAGAAATGGCATTACAAACCCATCCCCTAAAAGGATCTCGGGTTGTTCCCCACTCTTCCTCAAGAATATACCATAATATATATCCATGCCCCCCTTTCGAATAACTGATAATAGACTGTTTCGAAAAGAAGACAAGTGTCTCGTGACTCAAACCCTAAAACCTGGAATATGCAACCAAAACCCTAAAAAATTAGGTTTGATATCTTGATGAGCATTTACACAATTAAACCGACCTTTCCTTAGGTAAAAATTAGTATATATTCGACCACAGTGAACTGGGAATCTTCAAAAACGCTCAGGCAGATCTCTAACTGAAATCTGGGCATGTTCCTACATTTCTAGGCCATGTCTGCACAAAAATGCAGCACCGTCTTGCGGGGAACCTTTGGCTGCCTTCTCGAGCTCCAAATGAAGATCTGAAGATACCATTGGAAATCTTATGACTTCTAGATGTCAATCGACTATTTGAGTGCATAAAACAAACTCTCCACAACTGAGAAAATTGATTTTTTCTAAGGCAATTTATCACTGGAAAAACCTACGATTTCAGTAGCTAACATGCCAAAAACAGGGGCACTTTCGCTACCATAAATCTTGGATTTTGACGGTTAACAACGTGATTTCAAAGCACTATAAGCTACCGAAAATCTTGAAACAAGATTTTTAAATGGTAACTGCTATTCGTCTCGAGTTTGCCTAGGTGTTTGATAGAGAATAGCGTTGCCCTTTATTAGTGGGTTCTCCGTCATGTGTCTTAGTGTGAGGTTGGCTCCTTGTATGTTGAGCTAACATGTGTTTCTTTTATTTTGCATGTACGTGAATATTGGACGCATTGTTGTTTTTTACTGTTACACTATTGTGGCATTTCAGATCATAAGGATGGGGCACAATCAGTGTTATCATTCAATTAAAAGAAACGTTAAACCAACCATAAAGACTGAACGTAAGTAAACAACCCATTCTTTGGAGCTGATCTCGACGTTATTTGACTAAAGATGACAAGTAGAGAACATTCAATGATGCGCATGACAAACAAATGGTCATTTTTCCCACTTGCACTTTCGATAGCTAAGGGCATATGAAATCTGATATTTAAGCTACCGAAAGTGTGTACTTTCGGTAGCTAACGCTATAAATTTTTCCCTCCTAAGCTACCGAAAGCCAAAATTTCAATATTTGTTCCTACACCTATGAAGCACCATCAAAGTGTAGGTTATGCCAAGTAGGTTTTGGTGTATTGATGATGTCCATGGATGATTTTAGGGGCTAAATTTCGCTCATGGGCTAATTTTCCATGCTTTTTCCAAAAACGAGATTCGCTATTTTAAAAATGATTCGCCCAAAATTCTATAGGATAAAATTATTTTACCTTAAAAATCGCCAATTTTTTATAAAAAACTATATAAAATCCTTAGAAATTTGAATATTTTTACAAAACTATAGCCAAACATTTATAGTTGGCATATGAAGGATTAGTAAGATTCGCCAAGGTTTCTACATTTTAAAATAAATTTCCATCCTTAAAATCATCCCTGATGATGTCTTAGTGGTGCTTTTATCATCGTCATTAGAAACATTTTAGGGTGGGGTTACTAATATTTATAATAACCATATTTTGTTATTATTCCTATTATTTACTAATATTTATAAATATTCCCAATAAATGGAATGGCCCTTAATTTTAAATATTCCCCAAATAAACCCTTAATTTTAAAGATTCCCACAAGATTGCTCAAAAATAAAATTTTATTTATTTTTCCGAAAAATATATATATTTTTAAATAAATAGTTTTCGTCACAATTTCTACGCACATCAGAAATTCTACAACAAATTTTCTATATAAATCAAGAAAACTTGTCATCTCAATTTCGACGCACAATAAAAATCCCGCGACAAATTTGCTATATAAACCAAGAAAAGTGTCATCGCAATTTCGACGCACAATAAAAATCCTGTAAAATTTTTTCTATATAAACCAAGAAAAGTTGTCATCACAAGTTCGATGCACAATACAAATCCTACGAATTTTTTTATATATAGACTGTGAAAGTTGTCTTTGCAAGTGCGACGCACAATAAAAATCATGCAACGAATTTGCTATATAAACCACAAAATTTTTATAGAAAAATTGTCGCTATATACCATGTTGTCGTCGCAATAACAATGAACATTTGGTTTCACTTACTTTGCTTGTATTGTCGAGTGTGCAACGTTTTCCCTACTGTGTCGCTCTTTCGATGATTTCGTCACTTAGTCGTATTGGCAATGATATTTCTTTTTTTGTCGCAATTGTGAGAAGTTCCCTACGGTCGTCGCTCTTGTGACTTTAATTCAAGTTCATCGAAATTTCCACGTCACATGAAATGACATTTGAGAGACTCAATATTCGTCAAAATATCCACAACATAACGTCGCAAGAGCGTCGAAATAGCCGTCGCAAAATGACCCAAATTTTCTAGTGATCTATCATCACCAACAAATATTTTCTTGGTGTTACATTCATTTAGAACATAAAATATGGATTTATCCCTAGCCATATGATAAGATGATATAGAATAAATAATCCACTCATCAAAAGAAGAAGTAGAAGTTGCATTGAAGGAGAAAACAAAAGAAGAAAGTGCATGTCCATGAGAATAAGAAGAAGAAGAATCAATATCGATATTGTGCTTCTTCATCGTTGCTTCTAAGACTTCTATATTCTTAAAACATTTGGACTCCATATGACCATATTTCCCAGAAAAGTTGTAATGTTTGTGATTCTTCTTATTTTTAGATTTTTCTCCTTTGTCACCATTAGTAGTAGAAGTTGGCGCAGAGGGTTTGGGACCCTTGTTTTTCTTGTTGTTGTGGTGAGGATGTTTCTTCTTGGGATTCTTGTATTTATCTTTCTACTGGAATACTAAGGCTTTGTTGGAGGTACTTGTAGTGTTGTTTACTCCAAGTTGCAGAATATTATCTTGCTATCTAATCAAAGCATCAAAAAAGGACTCAAGAGTGGGTTTTTTATAAGAAGTACCTGGAGCTTCTCTAGTGGCATAGAAGGTAGATACACACACTCAATATGCACTACCAATCTTAGCTAGAATAATATATATGAAACATTCATCGTCCAAATCTATTTTACACTCTTTGCATAAAATTCTAAGTGTTTATAACTTAGATAAATAGTCTTCAATGCAAGGAAAATCATTTGGACTTAAGGTCATTATTTGATTTTCTATATGGTGGGGTCGAATAATATTGTGTTTACCAAACACAAATTCAAGTTTTTCCCAAGATTCATTTAGTCCCTCAATTCCTTGAAGGCAAAACCTTAAATCATGAGAAATGGACATGTTGATTAGTCAACGTGCTTCATCATTCCTACTAACCCATTTGGTATACTTGTCATCATCAATGCGTTCTTGTTATTTTCCCAAGGTAATCCGATATAGTCCTTTACTTCTTAATACATCCTCCATATGGGATTTACATAAGAAGTAGTTGGTACTGGTAAGAAACATATCATTGGGAGAATCCATATTAAATATGTAGAGAATATGAATTTAAAATCTAAAAATGATGGTCTAGATGGAATGCTCTCAGAAAAATAGGTTGTTTAAAAAAACGACACTGAAAACAGACTTTGGATGTGAAAGCTATGCCCTTTTGAAAAAAGGCATAAATGGTAACCAAAGAGCCACGTGGCTAGTAGAAGTTGGTCCACATGGTGATACCCCTCCTTTTAATAACATCACTTTTATAAATAAGTTGCTTATGAAGTGACCCACTTTTATATAATAAGTGGGGATCACTTTTACAATGAAGTTACTTTATAAATGAAAGTTGCATGCAAAAATAAATAAATTAAAATAAAATATTAAAGCTACTTATAATGATTCACTTTTATAATTTAAGTGAAATACACTTTTATGTACTTTTAAAAAAAAGAGTTTTGAACTCAAGACCTCTTACTTAATAAAGCAACTTTTAACCAAGTGAGCTAGTAAAAAACACATTATATTGTTAAACAAGATTGGGGGTGTTGTTGTGGAAGACGACCTTGGAGAGCATGCTCATAAAAAACTCTGTTCACACAAGAAAACAAATTCACTTCTCGACGAAAACAAGGGTCGGATCTTGGTTAGCTTACCTGGAAAATGCAAGTTTTCCCTTTGTTTTTTATTTACCAAGATCACATAGAACACACGAATGAGATCATAAGCAGACAAGAAAACCCTTTCCTCTCTGTTTATGATTTTTTGAGATCACATAGAACGCAGGGAAAAGAGCATATGTAGATCGAAAATAGTAGTAACCTGAAAATAAAAAACATAAAAACAAAATAAAACATAAATATTATTTATGTAAAAATTCAGAAGGGCGTATTCCACTTTATACCTCCGAATATGACTGAAATGGTTGTATCTTGGGAAAATGAAAAACGTTTTGACTAAAATGAATGGCGTTTATAACTAAAACAGGTGCTCCGGACGCAATGGAACAATCCTCTTAGCCCAAAAATGTACAAAAATGGAAGAAACTAGAGATGTAATAACATGACTTTATGATCTTGATCTACAACAAGAGCGGGTCTTCAAATGTGTTCTGATACCATGTTCAACAACACTGGTATTCCAAAAGAGGATGAACACCTTCAATAACCACTCAAAAACCATATCAAATATCAACACACTGATGTGTTTACGTCGTAATTCCCTTGTGGGGAAACATCCACAGCCCCAACCAACGTGGCCACTTGGAGCAATTTATTAATGCAAAAGAAAATATTACATAGAGATTTACAAGAGAATTTCCCACAATCAATCATCGGAAAATGACCCTCCATGCTATTTAAATAGATATCATGGGCCAATCGGGTGCTAAGCCACAAATCAATGTAATTGTTAAGATTGAGGAGAATATCGTTGGATCACTCTATGTTGGGAAAATATCGTGACCATCGGATTACCTAACTATAAATTGTTGACAAAGTGTCCTCAGACACATAATTTTATTAATACGGAAAAAAGTGATTACAATCTGAAGCGAGAATTCATAATCTACTCCTTAACCTCACTTGAAGAAAGAGCTAGTTTATATAGCTCAACTCTAAACTAAAATCTAGGAGAAAAACCAATCACATGAGTATGATAGATGTCCTTTACATAGAATCTAGGTGTCCTTATCCTAACAAACTAGAATAAACTAATTTCTAAAAACATTTATACCATAAAATACTTAGACTATAGAACTTTAGGATTATGAGGCTAACAATCCCCCCTTTAATCCAAAAGTTCTTTTTTACAAAGACCAAGTTCATCTCTGAACTAAGTGAACTTTATTCTACCACGAGGTTTGGTAAAAATCTTTGAAGTTTGATATTCAGACAAAGAAAACTGAGGCTTGACGATGTCCTTGATTATGAGCGATCTGATGAAGTGGTACTTGGTGTCGACATGTTTTTTCTTTGAATGAAATACTGGAATTTTGGCCATCTTTATTGTTGTCCGATAATCAATCAATAAGGTAGTTGGTGATTTCTGAGTATCACTAGGATCCTGTGAAATTATGCGTAACCATACAATATCACATGTTGCTTCCCAAGCTGATATGTACTCTGCCTCTGCTGAAGAATTGACAATTGTTGTCTGCTTTTTACAATTCCAAGATACTGCTGCTGAACTCATATTTATTAAATGACCTGAAGTGCATGTTCTATCATCTATGTCACCTGCAAAATCAACATCTGAATATCCAATAAGTGTAAAAATTTTGTTCCTTTTGTAAGAAGACCAAAATCTTTTGTACCTTGAATGTATCTTAGTACCCTTTTTGTTGAATTCCAATGACTTTCCCTTGGTTCCTGCATAAACCCTGAATGCATACTGACTGAATATGACAAATATGGTCAAGTATTTGTCAAATAAATGAGACTTCCAACCAATTTCTTGTACTTTGTACTGTTTACCAATTCCCCCCCTTCAAATTTTGAAAGTTTCAATTTTTGCTCCATGGGGTAAGAGAAGGTTTACAATTTTCCATGCCAAATTTATTTAAAAATTCAATGGCATACTTAGTTTGACTAAGGAATATGTGGTTAGTATGTTGAGAAACTTCAACTCCAAGATAGTAATGAAGTTTCCCTAAATCAGTCATTTTGAGCCCTTCTTTAAGTTCTTCCTTAACCTATTTGATGTGAGCTTCATTACTTCCTGTTATGATTAATTCATCAAAATAGAGTACAAGTATCACCATGTGCTTACCTTGCATTCGAAAATACAATGTATCATCCAATTCACTTCGTTGAAAACCCACCTTTCGTAGGTACTCATCCATTTTTGCATACCAATATCGAGGAGATTGCTTCAAACCATATAAATCCTTCACAAGTTTGCAAACATTATGTTCTTGTCCTTTAGCTTCAAAACCTTCTGGTTGAGTCATGAAAATATCTTCCTTTAGATCTCCATTCAGGAAGGCACTTTTGACATCCATTTGATGTAATTTCCAACCATTATGTGTAGCCAAACTGATAACCATTATGATAGTATTCCATTTAGTTGTGGGTGCAAAAGTTTCTTCATAATCAATTCCTTCCTGTTGAGCAAACAATTTAGCAACAAGTCTTTCTTTGTACTTGTCAATTTTACCATTGGGTTTGTACTTTACTCGATAAACCCATTTACAACCGATGGACTTAACATCATGTGGACAATCAACTAAGTTCCAAGTGCCATTTGCAAGTACTAAATCATATTCATTAATCATTGCTTCCTGCCATTATTTATGTTCATCTGCTTCAACAAAAGAAGTAGGCTCAATGGAAGAATGAGCAAGATTAGCTTCTGATCTTGAAGACCCCTTAGTTCATGTTTTGTTCATTTATTCTGAATGAACATCTTTGAGAAGTTTTTCAACCCACTTTGTCTTCTTATGTTGAGGGGATTGTGGATTTGAATCACCATTATTGTTGAAAAGAGGATTTTCAAAAAATGAGGCTCTTGTTTCATCTGAAATATCTGAGGGATGAGAAGAAACTTTTGAAGATTTTGTATACGAAGAGTCTTTTATCGTTTCATTATCAGATGAATCAAAAGATCTTTTTGATAAAGAGATATCTTATGGAGCAACAAAGTCTTTTTCAAACCAAAATGCTTGCTTTGACTTATTGAATTTACCTTTACCCTTAGTGTTTTTCTTCTCTAAACGAATAAGGAGATGATTGATCTCATCTAAACCGTTACTTCCAGTTTCATAAAAAATGACATCTCTACTGACAATGAATTTTTCATCTGAAAGTAATCTATACCCTTTCGTTTCATCAGAGTATCCAATGAAGATACACATCAAACTTTTGTTTTCTAATTTAGTTCTCTTTTCCTTAGGAACTAAATCATAACATGTTGATACAAAAACACTAAGATGATTTACCTTGGGTTTAAAACCACACTAAGCTTCATAAGGTGTTTGTCCATATAAAGCTGATGTAGGTGATCGATTTCTGAGATAAACTGCAATATGGACTACTTGAGCCCAATATTTTGTGCTCAACCCTTTAAACTGCATCATAGATCTTTTCATACCCATGAGAGTTATGTTCATCCTTTTAGTAACTCCATTCTGTTGTGGAGTATAGGAATTTGTTAGTTTTCTCTTAATTCCATTGTTTCGACAATAATCATTGAATTCAATTGAAGTGAATTCACCTCCATTATCAGTTCTCAAAGAAGCAATCTTTTCTCTAGTTTCATTTTCAATCATGTGTTGAAAATGTACAAAATTTTCAAAAGATTCAAAATTTTCCTTTAAAAAGTACACCCATGTCATTCTAGTGTGGTCATCAATAAACAATATAAAGTATCGTCATCCATCGAAAGAAGATTCCATTAGACCACATATATCAATGTGAATCAACTCCAAATACTTTGTTGCTCGCCATGAGCTGGTTGGAGAATATTCTCGCTTTTGCTTGCCTAAAATACAAGCTTCACACTTGTAATTTTCTTTCTTGAATGTTGGTAAACCATTTACCAAATCTTGGGACTTAAGTTTCAAAATACTATCAAAGTTTAAGTGACTAAATTGAAAATTCCATAATCAGAATGAAGACATTTCGAAATTCACTATTGTCGCAACCTCTTGCTTTCTTTGGATGAATTTACCATTCATTCTTAGTAACTTCCCATCTTCATATCCAGTCATTATTGTTTTCAAGTTATCCTTCTCTGACTTAATCTTCACCAAACCATATTGTGTGACAATTTTATGTCCAACTTGTCTGATTGTGACTAAGGATAGCAAAGTTTTCTTAAAAGATGGCACATACCAAACATTTGAAATCCATTTTTAACCAATTCCGAGGAGAAAAACTTTCACTGAACCTTTTCCTTGAGGTATATGAGTTGTATCATCAGCTAAATAAATCGGATTTAGTTGAACATATTTGTAATTCCAAAAATAGTCTCTGCGATAAGTCATATGTTGAGTAGCTCCTGTGTCCAATATCCAATCATTTTCAAATGAATCTACATGCTGAATTGTTGAAAAAACATATTCATATTCATCATCTTGATAATATTGATCTTCTGCATATTGAGATGATTGTTGAGAATTTGAATTTGATGTCTGCTTAAACTTTGGCAATTAATAATCGTTGGTAAGACAATTTGATGCATAATGACCCATCTTTAAACATCTTTTACATCTTACTGAACTTAAATTTCTGCCTCTTCTTGACTGTGCATGGTTATTGGGAGGATTACTTTGAAAATTTTGTTGTTGAAAATTTCTATGACCTCTACCTTGACCATGACCTCTGCCATGACCTCGATTAGAAGACTGATTCTGAAAATTCCAAAATTTGATTTTCCTCTTCCTTTAGAAATTTCATCTTTAGTGAAAAGAAGATCTTCTCCTGATTTTTTTTGTTTTCCAAAGGATTTACTATGTTGAGCCAATAATTCACTAAGTGAATCAAAATTTATAGTTGATGACTTAACAGTTATTTGCAAAGTCTCAAGAAAATGCTTATAATATGGAGGCAAGCCATTTATTACAATGGAGACAAGAAAACTATCTTCAAGTTTAGAAAATCTTCCTTTGATGATTTCCTAATGAATGTTCTTAATCCTTGAAATGTATTCTAATACATCAACATTGTCTGCTGATATTTTTTTAAGCAGTTTCATTTGTAGATCAACTCTTTGAGATGCAGCGAGAGTATCAAAAAGCTTCTTTAATAGATTCCAAGAAGACCATGCATCTTTGGAATTCTCAATATGAACAAACATGTGTTCAGTTACAAAAGAACGTAGCAAAGAGAGTGTTTTTTCATCTTTCAAATTCCATTTTGATAAAGAAGTAGCATTAGTGGGCTTAGTTGGAGCAGTATCACCATCACATATATCACACCATAATTCATTATAGATCAAAGTGTTTTTCATGTGTCGACTCCATGATTTGTAATTCTTGGGTCCATATAAATTATTTGATTCTGTGAATAGATTGATTAATTTAGACATGATGTTTGTTGCAAGTGAATAATCCACAAAAATCCAAAAGAGAGACATAAGGCACCAAAAAGAAAGAGTACACAATCCACACAAAAATAGTACTTTTAAGGGCTTGACCTTGACCCTTTAAAAGTCTTGTTGGAAATGGAGTTTGAGAGAGTATTTTACTAGACTCTTCTCAACCTCTGATCGTTCAAGACTACAATCAAATATTTGAAAGTTTGAATGTTTTTATAAGATAGATAGCCTTATACAAATAATAAAATGTTCCCCCCCTTGAACTAAATTTATCAATGACTTAAAATATTACAACTCGAATGTCTAAAAATAAAAATAAAAACAAAGGTCTTTAATTCAGACTTCAATCCAGTCCTCAATACAGTCCTCAATCCAGACTTCAATCCGGTCCTCAATATGGCCCTCAATCCGGTCCTCAATCCAGACCTCAATATGAACAAAAACTTTTATGCAAATATTTTGATAATTTAATATCAGATCAAAAAACGCCCATGAAAATCGTGTTGAAGGGGTTTCAAAAGAGGACACACAATAGTAAATTTGACACATAGAAGAGATATTGGTGGGTGAAATATAACTAGTCTAATTCGTGCATGGAAGGATATGAGTTTGATCCCAATGAAGTTTAGATATCAGATACAAAACACTAGATTCAGAGGAGCACTGGAATTTGTCTTGAGATACTAGATCTGATCTAGATACCACACAAATTCGAGCTTTCCCTCTCTCCAATCCTCCAGCCAATGAATCAAAAGGGTTTTTTCTGCTTCTGTAGGCTAAGGTACTAAATCCAATTTCACATAATTCGCAGGTGGATCTTATGCATTCTTTCCAGATCAAAATCGACCACTGGGCAAGTGCACGTTCTGGAACATATTTCTGTAAAATGTGGTTAAAATAATATTGCAAATCTCTTAAACCAATGCCTTTCTCAAGAATTTTTTTTTAATTCTCACAATAGACCCTATTATACACAAAACCCAGATCGTGAAATCGTCAAATTCATATTCATTTGCTAAGAAATTGATCCACAATTCAATGACGATTTCTCCTCTTTTGCCGCTTTCAATAGAAGCTTAACTGAATGCTCGCATTTCTGAATACGGGTTCTAGTTATGGGAATAGACAAAAAAAAATGCCTCAGATTCAAAAAAGAGAATATTGCCTCAGATCTATGTTTTAGTTCTGGTAATTCAGCAACGACAACAAATGGATTAGCAATAGTGTGCGATATCTCCAGAGGAATTTATTTTCCAAGGGATACAACATCTGATCCAGAGATTCAAATCTACATGTTCACTGATCTGATGCCAGAGAATCAATCTGATGACTTTAAGATAAATTCAGAAGTGATTCATGACCGGTCCTTGATACGGTCCTTGAAACAGACCTTGATACAGTCCTTGATACAGACCTTGATACAATCCTCAATACAAACTAGATCTGAAAACTTATAAAAATATAGAATCTACAACTTTGAATTTAAATTGCAATATTCATAAAATGATCTAAAGCAATTGTTTACAAATGAGCCCTTTTAATAAAATAGCAATGGATCTATGAGATCTGAATAAAAAAATGCAAAAGTACACTTTTATCTACCTAGATCTCTTCGATTTACAGGAAAGAAAGTTGCAATTAATCAAATTTACAAACTTGAAAATTGCAGATCTACAAGTTTACCACTCAAAAAGATGAATCAATTTAATGAACAAATTGATTGTTGTAATCACAATAATAAATTTCCTTATTTTAAAAAACTACAACAGATTACCTCATTATCATTGCCCTTGAGTTTGAAGAGATCCATGTTGATGTCAATAAGTCTTCCTTGCTTCCTTGATCCATCGACAATTCACTTCCATCACAATTTTCACCATGGTTCTAGTACCATGTTGACAAAGTATCCTTAGACACATAATTTTATTAATACAGAAAAACATGATTATAATATGAAGTGATAATTCATAATCTACTCCTTAGCCTCACTTGAAGAAAGAGCTATTTTATATAGCTCAACTCTAAAATAAAATCTAGGAGAACAACCAATCACATAACCACATGAGAATGATAGGTGTCCTTTACATAGAAGCTAGGTTTCCTTATCCTAACAAACTAGAATAAACTAATTTCTAAAAACATTTATACTAGAAAATACTTAGACTATAGAACTTTAGGATAATGAGGCTAACACAAATGCATACTTAAAAAACATAGTTTTACCTAATGACACATTAGACCAAGTTGATATTAACTAATTCCTAAGTGTCTAAATATCATAACATATATAAGGAAAACATTTTCTAGCGGAGGTTTTTGCAGAACCTTCCTGAAAAATTTATCTCTTATACATTTATAGCAGGGGTTACTAGAAGAAGTGAGTGGTTGAAGGTTTTAGCAGAAGTTTTTGGTCATTGTGATTAACTCGTATTAAGCACACTAGTGCACTCACATATTTGGTGCACCAATGCATTCTCATTATAGGTGAATTAGAGGTCATTATTACTATTTTGTAATAAAATATTGGTTTAAATAATTTCTAAACAAATTGTAATTTGTGTTTTTTAAAATGGTAAGTACGTCGATGCATCACTATATAAAATGAACTGGATGAAGTTTAGACATTTTGTTATATATCGGGTTTTATTTAAAAATTTACAAAAAATTGTCATTGCACTCCCATAGGTGCATAATGTATTGTTGATATTGGTGCTCCAGTGATTGTTCTTATTATTTCATGATAAAACTCTAGTTGACACATCTTTAAATCATAAGCACACCGGTGCATCCTTATATAATACGCACCAAAAAGGTTAGTCATTTTGTTTTAGAATATCGGTTTTATTTTAAAAAAATAACAAAAAATTATTGGTGCACTAGAAAAACATATTCTAATCAGTGTGTTTTTAAACCTTAAGTGCACTGGTGCGTCCTTATCGAAAATGCAACAAATTAGATTTAATAATTTTTGTATACACAATATATTATTTAAAAATATTATAGAAACTGATCTACGCACTCCTCTATAGAGACACATGTGCATTTCCATTATCGATGCATTGTAAAACATTCAGTTACCAATGCATTTTTACACCCTCAGTGCATAGGAATGTCTTGTTTGTATTTGTGGAATAATCAAAGAATAAAGTTTAGACATTTTTTCATTAAATATTAGTTTTTATTTAAACAAATTACAAAAACTAATTAGTGATATTAATAATGTGTGTCCACACTAGTGCCTACTAATAGATGGCACACCCTAGAGACGAGCCTGGAACATATGAATGCAATAGTGCATCTTACTATCCAGTTCACCAAGGTAGGGTAAAATTTAAAAAAACATCAGACCATAAAATTATTTTCACATTCCTTCAATGCCTCAAACCATACAAGAAATAGTGATCACCATCCTTGTACGACTACCCCATTGTCGATGTTACCATGTTTTTGAATTCCTCAACTCCTTCACTTCCCTAGTGGATTTAGTTCATTTTGGAATTTGACCACCTCCCTCTTAGGCCGATGACTGATGTGTGTATATGCATGTGGGGGTATATGTTTCCCAAGAGGGTCCAACCGAAGTAGCCATGTAGGTTGGTCAGTTCAAATGTATTAGACTTGCTAGATAGTGAGGATGATCACGTCCTTGATCTTGTACAATAATCATGTAGGGATGGACTGAAAAATGATTTCTAAACATCCTATTTAGTTAGGTTAAGCCACCAAATGTGAGAGGTAATATTATCATTGTAGTTTGATTAATCTAGGTGCATATTTTTTTGCCTTGTTTAATGCAAATGCAATTGATTGTAATATTTTGTTTGAATTGTCTAATTATTGTTGTCTGTTATATTATAGATGTTCGCACACATGTTGGGGAGGTTCCTCCCAAACATGATGAGGAAATGGCTAAGGCAGATGAGTTGCCTCAAGTGTAGAGACCCAACATGATGCATAAGCCATATCATATATTTTGTTAATAAACTGACTAGCATCTCCTCCTCCAATAAACGATCAACCATCATATCCTCTTCCAGTAGTATATCGACCACCATCGCCTCCTCCAGTCGACCAATCACTAGCTCCTCCTCCAACAAAAAACTGACCACCATCTCCTCCAATACACAAACCACCATCTCCTCCAACAACAAATTAACCAACATCTTCTCCATCAGTAAAATGCACCATCTCCTACTTAGATGCAACATTATACCTTATTATGTGGAGGAGGTACTAACACCTCTAGATTTAGAGGCAAATGTATTGTTTCATCTATCTCTTGTGGCAGACATAGCTTATAATAGTTGTTAATATGTATATATTTGATTGTTGTGATGTATATTTTACATGCATATTTTACATTTATATTTAACTTGCGATGTATATTTGACATATATATTGATTTTGATATTATTGTTCATATATATTATGTCTTTTCATATCATATTGATGTTGATGTTGTTTTATTTATGAAATGCATTATGTATATGTTAATGATTTATATTATTAATGGTTTGTTTGTTTTTTAATTAAATTTGAGATTTATCACTCAGTTATATTTAAAATTCCATATTTGACGTATTTTAGATGTATATCTAACATATGCATCATTTTTTATATTATTATTCGTGTATATTATGTCTTTTTATATCATGTTGATGTTGATTTATAAAATGTATTATGTATGTTAATGATTGCCATCATTAATGATTTCTCTATTTAAAAATTAAATTTGAGATGTATCACTCATTTAAATTTGAGATGTCATATAATGTTTAATTCTAATTATATGAGATCATTTAATTTGAGTGGTGATTGTAAAAAGTTATAACCATTCAATGTCATTATATAATGTTTAACCATTTTTCAAATTGAATTCAGTGTTGTTGTAACACACCCGACCCCTAAGTACCCTTTCTATGGATGGGGCATCAAATTTTTGCTTACTCAAATCATCTTGAATCATCTCTCTGAGATGATTCATCCTCTTCTACTCGCTTGTATATTTATAACGACTGTTACCATTCTCTAATCGGACCTCTGGTTTACAAGTTATGGCTTCCCGAAGTCCTTTAGGAATTCATTGCTTGAGGGCCACGTGGCGCCCAAATGGATCCATCTCATTCGTACCATTTCCAGGTTCCTACCTCCCGCAAGGAAGGTCCATCCACCATCCAAACTAACAATGAGACTTAATCCTCATCTAACACACAAGCTAGAGGAGAATTCGACGTTCGACGCTTTGACACTGAACATCCCTTTTATTTTATGCACGCATGCCCTCCGGAGTCCCGAATTCCTGAAGGATCTCGAAATATCACCATGTAGCTCCGACCTTCGGGCCTTTCACCTTACCCACGATGATGAATCCCAAACACCTAGAGTCCCGAAGTCCTGAATTCCCAAAGGGTCCACTCTCACATGAGGTGGCGTACTAGATGCGATAACAATTATAGGTGGGTCTCGAATACTCCTCCTACCACATGGAAAAAAAAGGTAATTTCCAGAGATGACACACAACAAGGTAGAGAGGACACATGGCTCTTATAGTGGGTGACACGTGTCACTTTTTAATAGGCATGTAGGTTATGTGAAACGTCTGAATCCAGGTGACATGTGGCACGTCAAATGTGGATCCACATCATCCTGGGTGACATCGACATGCCACATCACCCTAGATTGATCACCTTTCAAGTCCTTCAATCTGATGGTCGAGGCTGTCCACGAAACCCTTGGATCTACAACCTTCGCTACTTCATAACTTAGGGGTTCGGGGGATTCGTGGTGTGAATTCCTCCTTTCTCTCGGAGTGGTCAGCGCTAGGATGACCATGGTATAGATCTGACAGTCACAGGAGATCTTGAAACGTCCTAAGATCTACGAATCTCATCACTTCGCAAATTCGGTGTTCAGGTGCTTCACTCACTTTCCACTCCCTTTCTTCGGGAGTGGTCAATGTTGGGATGATCTTGGCATAGATCCAATGGCCAATGAAGATCCCAAAGGATTCCTAGATATATGATTCTCGTTACTTCGTAACTTCATCCTTCGGGAGTTTCGGCTTTATGGCCGCTCCACTCTCCCGAAGTAGGACTTCGTCGAAGTACTGTACACGGGTCCCTCCTCTGGATGATCGGACGGTTAAGAGGGGTTCTTAATGAACTCCCCAATTCAACAGCTCTCCTCACTTCGTAACTTCGACGTTCAGGGATTTTGATGCTATAGAATCTCTGTTCTCCCAGAGTTGGACTTCACCGAAGTTACCTCAGTTTATATCTAACGGCTAAGGGGACTCCCGAATACTCTCAAATCAGTGGTTCATGTTACTTCACGATGGGTAGTTGGGTCCAGGTTTAATAGTGGGGTAGGTCCATCTGCCACAGCTAGGGATACCGCCAAGCGTCGATCAACCTTATGGGTAACTGTAACCCTCAATTTCCTTCGACCAGTTTATAAATGGTAGGGTCAACACACTCAAGAGCCCCAAATTCTTGGAGTTTTGAAGCCAGAAAGGATTATCTCGTTTCGAGCCTAGCATAGGGTTCCCATACCTTGGTCACATGGGTCCTTCAAAACTCTCATGGGTTACACACAAATATATTAGCCGTGAATTAGTTAAGGATATGGGCATGAGCCCTTGGTCATACGACAAGGTGTTTGAAGGAGGCGCCCTCCTCCCACATGGTTTGAACTTGGAATTCACGTGAGGGCATATTTTAGAGACCGACAAGACTTTAAACATTCCAATAAATCCTACCCCAACCCACTTGTGTCTTACGTTCCACGACTCTTTAACTGCTAAACTAAGGAAAGCAGACGACCATTCAGAAGCATGAGTTCATAGGGAGATAATACATACATATATATTAATCATTCAATACAAAAATAATTCATAGACAGATAAATATATGTATTCAACCATCATTTCCATTTCAATACACAAAGTTTGAATATACTTATCAGAAACCGGAAACCATGAAGCGGCTGTTGAAATGGGTGCTTTTTTCCACCCAAGCATGGGCACAACCACTCCTGAAGGATTTACCATTGGCCTCCCCTGAGCTAGACCATGATGCTCTGAGAGAGAATCTTTCTTCTTACTCAATGATAGTCAAGGATGGAGGTTCCTCTCCTCCTCCCACAGGATCTTGGCTACAATTTTTCTCTATACCAAGCAAGGAGGTATGCATGAGTACTTCCACAATCACTCGTTAGGCTCATTTATTAGATTGTAACAGAAACCCTGCCCATGGCTTCCTATTCCCAGAATGAGCTTATTACCCAGTTATTCCTCGAACCAGAGAGCTATAACCACTCTTTTTCTCTTCTCGAGATTGTTCTTTCGACTCTACTCTCTTCGCAGGTTTGATTTCTCTCTTCTCTGCCTCTGCCCAAGAATTACCCCTTTCTTTCCTTCCTCAACAAGGTTGTGTGGATCTGAATCCATAGCTCGTGGTCATCTCTATAAGTCTTGCAGATGGGTACTCTACCCTATCTTCTCATTAACTCTTGAGGAGGACTCTTCCAGCTACCACTCTGACCAGTAATTCATTTATGTGTTAGAGAATTGTTTTGGGTCTGAACCATTAATTCCAGTAAAGTATTGGTTTGGTGGGGGGTCATCTCAACCATTTCTGGTTCCCCTCACCACATCTCTCATAACATCCATGGTCTATCTTGGAAAACCCCCCTTTCAACAGTTATGCAACACTTATCCATTTTCTATTAATAACAAAAAATACATAAATTTGACCTTTTATACAAAGGTTTAGAAAATCAAACATTCACACATATCTAGTCTGCCATAGTCTCTTGGCCAGTTATATTTATATTTACAAACTAGGGGAAACAAGGGAATTACAATCCCCTCCCCCTTAAAGGAACATCGTCCTCAAATTTCTATCTGTTGATGTGCTCTATATGTACAAAAGTAAACAAAAATGGATATGAATGTCTCATGGCATCCTCCATTTCCCATGTAGCCTCAGCTAGGACAAAGTGTTTCCATTGCACCTTGACCTGTGCAATGGTTCTATTATGGAGTGGGGTCTCCCTCCTGTCTATTATGCATTGAGGTTTTGGCAGGAATTCTCCCTCTGGTTCCACTTGGATCACAAACTGGTCAATAATACGATTAGAATCATGTACATATTTCTTTAATAAAAAAACATGGAAAACATCATGTGCCTTCATTGTGGGAAGGAGTACTATCCTATATGATATAGGTCCCACTCTACCCAAAATTTCAAAGGGTTCACAATACCAAGGTGCCATCTTGGCACAATCTCCCATCCTCAAGGAAATTTTCCTGGGTCTAACTCGGAGATACACACGATCCCTTGTTTTGAACTCCCTAGGAGTCATCTTTCTGTCTACATAGCTTTTCTATCTATCCTGAGCTATTTTCATATTTTTTTTTATCTGAATCACTTGTTGTTCCATTTATTTCAGCATGTCTGGCTCGATTGTAATTCTATCTACTGGATTGTTCCACCTGATTGGAATCGTGCATTGTCTACCATAGAGGGCTTCAAAAGGGATCATCTTCAATGACTCTTAATAACCATTGTTGTAGGCAAACTCTACCAGTGGTAAGTAGTCTTACCACTTCTTAGGCTGATGCATTACATGCATCCTCAACATTTCCTCTAATACTTGGTTTACCCTCTCTGTTTTTTCATTAGTTTGAGGGTGATAGGCTGTACTAAACAACAATTTACTCTAAAAAACAACCATTAAATATTTCCAAAAGCTTGAAGTAAATTTTGTATCTTTGTCAGATATGATCTGTTTAGGCATGCCATGTAGCCTAAATATTTATTTCATGAAAATACTGGAAATATCTATTGCCTTGCAGTTTGACTTGACATGAATGAAGTGAGAATCCTTTCTCAATTTGTCCACCACTACCATGATGGCATCATTTTGCTTGGCCGATTTTGGTAATCCGGTGATGAAATCCATGGAGATGGTTTCCCATTTCCATTTTGGAATTGGTAGGGGCTGCAACAACCCTGGTGGATGTCAGTTTTCTGCCTTAACCCAATGACATTCTAGACATTTAACCAAGTAATCGGCTATGTCCTTCTTCAGTCCTCGCCAATAGAACATTTTCCTAGTGGTCATAATCATTTTCTGATAACCAGGATGACCATTATATGGTATTTTGTGTAGTTCATCCATCATGAACCTCTTCAAGTCATCACAATTTGGGATATACATCATATCTTTGTAAGTTAGCAGGCCATCATTCAACATTTGATAACCTTCGTACTTCATCCATGTGGGCTCTTGTTCTAAGTATGATTTTATAGTCTAGAAGAATGCATATGTTTCTTGTGCACTCTTGAATCTCTCCCTGGAATCTGTTTCATAGGTTCTTACCACTGCCAGGTGAATCACTTTCACATTTATGCTAAGGGAATCAACCACCCTATTTTATTTTCCTTTAATATGTTTGATTTCAAAATCAAACTCACTAAGGAGAGCCATCCATCTAGTTTGTCTAGCATTGAGTTTTGGTTGATCAAATAGGCACCTCAACCCACAATGGTCTATCGTAAGCACAAATATTCTACCCAGGAGGTAATGCCTCCACATTTTTAAAGTATGCACTATGGAAGCCAATTCTATATCATGGGTCATATAATTGATTTCATGCTCGTTCAATTTTCTGGATTCATAGCAAATTACATGTTCTTCTTGCATAAGGACTCCTCTAAGTCATTCCTTGTAGGCATCTGTACACAGAAGGAACTCTTTGTTTGGATCTTCAATATTCAACATGGGTGCATTGGTTAGAAGGTATTTCATCTATTGGAATATATCTTCATATTCTGATGTCCAAATGAATTTAACTCCCTTTTTATTAAGGGAAGTAATTAGGAAACCAATCTTGGAAAATCCTTTTATGAACCTCCTATAGTATCCTGCTAGGCCCATAAAGGAATTGATATCAGATACATACTTTGGGGTAGGCCAATCCATGATGGATTTAATCTTGTCAGGATCAACTGCCACCCCTTCTTCAGAAATAACATGGCCTAAGTAATGGACTTGTTTCTGGAAAAGTCACACTTACTGAACTTAACATAGAGATGATGTTATCTTAGTACTTGAAGTACTAACTTACGATGTTCTTTATACTCTTCCCTATTCTTAGAATATATTAGAATATAATCAATGAAAACCAATACAATTTTCTCTAAGAATTTACTGAGTACATTATTCATTAAGCACATAAAAGTGGTTGGTTCATTGGTTATCCCAAATGAAACCACCAAAAATTCATAATGACCATATCTTGTCCTAAAGGTTGTTTTGTGGATGTCTTCATCCTTAATTCAGACCTAATGGTATCCAGACCTCAAGTCAATCTTGGAGAAAATGGTAGAACCCCTTAATTGGTCAAACAAGTCATCTATTCTTGGCAAGGGATACTTATTCTTTATGGTCATCTTATTGAGTTGCATATAGTCTACGCACAACCTAAGTGTGCCATCCTTCTTTTTCACAAACAAGGTTGGTGCTCCCATGGAGACACACTAGGTCAAATGTATCCTTTGTCCATCATTTCCTTTAGTTGTAGTTTGAGCTCAACCAGCTCTTGGGTACTCATTCTATAGGGTGTTTTAGAAACTAGCACCGCTTCTGGTGCAAGTTCTATTGAAAAGTCAATGTCTCTTCTTGGAGGTAGACCTGGTACCTCTTCTGGGAATACATATTTATACTCTCTCAATATGGGATGGTCCTCTAGGCTTGATTTGTCATCCTCAATAGAGTCCAACACTTGTATTTCATACAAAGGACACACTTTCCTGTAATACTTCTTCACTTGAAGCGTTGATATTTGTCTCACTGACACAGGATTTTGAATCCCTTGTAGGGTTACCTTTCTCCCTTCTTCATTTTCACACTCCAAAGTTTTATTGTAACAGTCCAACTTGGTTTTATGGGTAGTCAACCATTCCATGCCAATCAGCAGGTCATAATATCCTAAAGGAAGTATGTTTAGGTTCACTTGGGTGGGTGTTGTTGGGAAAAATACCCTATGGACTAGCAAACTAGGGTCAAACTTGCATGCAGATTTTGACCATAAAGAAATTACTTTTTAACCTACAACCCCAAAACTTAAACCCCTCTTTCACAATACATACATGGAAAGGAACCACTAACCTTGTTACTGATGTTTGGTGTAGATCCTCCGTTGTGCTCTTGACCACTTGCTTGCGCTGCTCCTTCCAAAGAAAACCTACAATCAAGACAAATAACTATGCATGCATGCTACTTTTCTACTTGAGGGTTAGAAATTAAGCATAAATTAAAAAAATCATAGATAACTCATGCATTGGGATGGGAAAAGTATTCTTTTATTATTTGAAAAATGAATCAACTTACAATCAAAGTCGAGACCGGCCACCGCTCCTTGATCCTGATCTTGGGCTCCTCCTCTTCTGTCCTCCAACTGCTTTGCGTTAATTCTCCTTTGGCTTGAGGAAAGGATAAAGGGTTGGGACAATGGATTCGACAAATGGGCAGAGTTTCTTCGCTATAAATTTCCTCCTCCAAATAGTACGCCTACCCCTTCTTTTATAGGCTAGAAGGAGCTAGGGTTTTGGACGAACTCTCGGCCATGCATGGCCGGGAGTTCCAGTTAACTGACCCATAGCTTTTTGTTCCATCGGAAACTTTCCTATTTTTGTGTTTTGTTAGGTACACGCGGGCTGTAGTAGGCCTGCCAGCGTGCACATGCGTGCAGTAGTGGGTTAGGGTGCGTGGGCCTTGACCCAAGAAGATTTTCAAAGAGGTTGTTTAGTAGATGTTTTGGCAATGAAGGGATATGAGTTGGCCTGATGCCAGGTAAGCATGTGTGGTGCAATTTAGGGTTATAACAGATGCCCCCTAATGTATGAGGTCAGAAGAGCATCTGATGGCTGAAATACATTACCAATCTTTTACCAATCTGTACTGATGTGTTGAATGAGTGAGCCCAAGGATCAAGAACCAGGAGGTGTCGTCTGCAAAATAACAAATGTCTCACCGAGGCGGGCATACCCATGCTCAGGATAAAATAGAACCATGGCTACCAATCAAATACACTGTATATCCATGTCAAATAACGATAAAGAGTAGCCACGAATAATACACAGCGGAGCTACATCTCGAAATCAGAAAGATATACATGTAGAGTATCCATCTTCCAGAAGTTGATTCGGCCTGATGGTTGTACTTCGGAGCTCGAGCAACAACTTCAAAATATTCTAAAACTCGGGTAGGAGTGTAATATGAGTGTACGACTGCACTACCCAGAGGTCTTCGACGGCGTGTTGGTTATGGACTTGATAATCTTGATGATCGGACTGAAGGCTTCAGTGATTTCGAACAAGGACTTGATTGGACGTTCATGATGGCCAGGTATGCGGACAAGAGACATATTGCAGAGGGGCCGACTCAGGCTTAGTGACAAACTTCCCTTGGATAATAACATGACAAGTGATAAGACTCGGGCAACATATCCATTAATCATAAGTCTACGAAGCAGGAGACAATGCAAACTCTCCATATGTTTGGAAGAGTAACCAAATGGTGGAGGACACAACTCTATATAGCAAGAAAAAGCTTCCTAAGGTCGTACTACATCCCATAGTTTGATGATCAAACAGAAATATGTGCTTTATCCAAGGGTGACTCATTATGCTGCCAATAAAGAAAATACCTTTCCCATCCTCTTTTTGGGGTATATTTTATTTTTTTGTTCTTTTTGATAATTTTTGAAAAAGAATAAAAGAATTTTACGTTACAATGGAGGAACGAGTGTTGCAAACATACACGCTCAAGGCACAAGGACAAGACTGATGTTCTGGTAAAACGATACTCGGGAAAAATCCTCTGGCAGCCAAAGGTGTTAAGACGCAGAAGAAAACTGTCACAAGGTTGATGGATAGGGTATGCCAATGCTGTTGATAGAACACACAATGGTAGCATCCTTCGATGTAAGTTTAACGAGCCCAGAGAAGGTAAGCTCGGTGGTTTTTCATATTTATAGAGTCTGAAAAAGAATAAAAGGAGACTCCGTTGGGGTACCTTTTTCGAATATAGTCTAGTCGGTTTGAAAAAGGGATAAACTAGCACCGATTAGACGTCAATTCAAAGCCATTTTAATGAGTGTGACAAGGACAAGATCACTCGACCATTTTTTCATTTTTAAGGAGTCTGAAAAAAGCTTAACTATGGACTCCGTCAAAAATATTCTTCTGGACCAATTTAACAAGTGTGAAAGAATCAGGTCACTCGGCGATCTTTTCAATTTTAGGGAGTCTGAAAAGAGCTTAACTATGGACTCAGTGGGGGTTTCTTTTTCGTAAGTTTAGTCCCTCAGGCCCGAAAAAGGAATAAAATCATACCTGAGGGTACTCTTCTAAAGAATGGGAATTCAATAGAGCATACCTTTGTTCGTACAGTTGACCGTCCGGACCGAAAAAGGGGTAAACTACCGCCGGACAGACGTGACTTCAAATTTCAGTTTAACGAGCGTGAAAGGTCACAAGATCGCTCGACAATCTTTTCATTTTTAGAGGGTCTGAAAAGGGCTTAAAAGGAGACACGTTATTTTTTGGGAGTCCTAAGGGTAAGACAAAGAGTGAAAAAGACTCATGCAAATGAGGCTCAAACTCATATTTAGGAAAGACTATATGGACTTCCGAGCCTACAGTGTTGTTAGAAACAGCATGGACACCATAATGCAACCAGGACCTACCTAGAGCATCCATGTTTTGGTAAGCTCTACCACCAAGTTGCGACACTTCTAGAGAAGATATGACAGTTCCGTGTCACAACCGGATGGGATCGATCCTATAGCATAAGAAAAAGGAAACGAGATGCAAAAGGTGGGGTGATATCCTACCCTATATGCTCAAGTTGATTTTTGAAAAAAAAAAAAAAAATTATGGACCGTCAATATTTTTTCGAAACTCAAAAAAAAATTGTTCCAATACCTGATCAAATCCATCCCATATAACTCCTAGATCACTCTAAATGGTTTTTGGTATAAAGAAACTGATCAGGGGGGCCAAAAAAGTGACAAAAAGAGGCCAAAAAGTCTATAAATAGAAGCTGGTAGCTCATTATCACCATTGCTGATTTGGAAATTGACTCTGGAGCCAAAAGACCCCCTTTGCCAAAGATCATGATTCCGGGAGCTACAGTGGACGAAACGGACTTCTTCTTGGACCAAGTAAGTACAAACTCCCTTATTTAGCTATTCAATACTTCAATTTAAGCATTTAAGTTATTTTTGGGGTGGGCGTCGACCTTAAAAAGGTCGGCCCTGGGTACACATGGGCTGTCCAGAGACAGCCTGCGTGTACATGCGACTGTCACCTCGACAGGCCACGTGTACCCCCCCTATTGATGAAAAAGACAATGAAAAGAAGTATTGACCCTCATTTACCTTGTTGTGTTAGCAGGATGTATGTCCAGTGGAGGGAAAGGGAGCATGAGGCAATCAGTGAGTTGGTTGCTACAGATCCGAATGTTGTGGCCGTGCTGACGCAGTGCGGTTTGCTCAAATTTTTTCTATGTCCGTTCATGCGCGTGCAACCAAGGCTACTAAACACCTTGATTGATTACTGGCATCCTGACATAGAGACATTTATGCTAGAGGGGCAATCCTTGATGCCCACCACCGAGGATATTTACTTTCTGACTTGCCTCTCAAGGAGAGGGGAACCAGTCAACTTTCAGACTTTTCCTGTGGGGCCGAGCAAGATCTCAGAGTTGGTAGCTAAGTACTGTGAGGCTGGGACCGATCATAGAGGTTCCCAGGTACCTATTAGCAAGATTACAAACCTCGCACTACAGACTATCTTGTTTCTTATTGGGTAGATTACCGACTCAGCAGCCGTGCATCAGGCTTCGCGCGCACAGATGAACTGTGCTATCCAGTGCATGAATGCACAAATTTTTTATTGGAGTACCACACTACTGGAGTGTATGAAGAGGCAATTGACAGATTGTCGACAACGGACACAGAGGAACTTCGGGTTCGGGACTATCTTGTGTTCGTTCTTTTTCGAGAGAGTTTCGTGCTTCAGTCCTCGGGTTGTAGTATGAGGACATCTGGCCTCTTTCCCCGCAGTATGCAGATGGGCAGTGTTACTGCCGCGACAGGGTGGTGGAAGGACCGTGGAGGCCTTCGACGATGAATTTTTTTCTTGGTTGTCACAACAGATCCCTGCTATCGAGGACTACCCATCTGCGGGGATCGACTTCTCTAGAGATCTAGAGATACCCGTGCCTCCTGGCGAGGAACGAGGGGAGATGGGTAAGTCTCCACCTTTGTAGTTTTTTTTGTTTGCATATGTAATTTTTATGTCTTTTTGTTATATATATCATTTTTTATGCCAGAGTATTCGATGGGTAAACTTTTATTGCACGCAGATGTGGGACCCGTGCGACCTGCAGACTATGCACAGAACAGGCGTCGCCCACGGCCAGAAGCCGCAGCTGCCGCCACTGGGGGAGAAGCAGTAGCAGGGAACCTCCCAGCAGGAGAGGCCGAGAGGGTCCTTAGGCGAGTTGAGCGGAACTTCACTGCGCTCACTTGCACAGTCCCGATGGCAGAGATAGAGGACCTGCCGCCATCCATGTAGACTCATGTTGTGGGGGCACCTCGGACATGGGTCTGATTGTTTAGGCATTTAGCTCGTGCAGTAGATGATTATAACAGGTCCCATAGGCCCTGAACAACCTTTATACTTTTTATGTGCCACGAGCACCTTGTTGTATATATATTTTGAGGGCATAAGACCGGTGACTCGTTACTATTCCCACTTTTGAGGCGCTTGCATCCATCTATGTACTCTAGTGATTTTATGATGTTTATATATGGTTTTTATCTCTTTTTTGTGTCTTATGGATTATGTGTGAAAAACTGTATTTACATGTTTATGTCCATGATCTTTTTATATGTGGGCAAGATGCCAATCTAAAATTTGATTAGCTAGAGTATCTGTGATTTGGTTTAATCTCCTAGGAACATGAAAATATGTAATATAATCAAAGTTGYGTTCTAAGAGACGTACCCTAAAGAAGCGTCGGTGTAAAGTTGGATCATGAACCCGGTATATTCTGTTTAGCTGTGACACAACCAGTTGAGCATCTAGATAGACCCGAAGATGAGAGATACCCAATGACAATGCGTCATGAAGCAACTCAATAATTGCACTATACTCGACAACATTATTTGTGGTGTTACCTAAGCATATACCTCCAGAAGATAACAAATGACCCTGTGGTGTAAAGATTACCCAAGCCGTGGAGGCAAGCCTCCGCGTGTGTCGACTAGCACCGTTCGCATACCCAACGAACACCTCGGACTCACTTGACATCTGCCATATCGACGGAAGATAAAATCAATGACACGTCCATAACACTTTTTAAAAGAAATGTAAAAAAGTAATAGTACAAAGACTATACATATGTTACAAAAAGTTACCCACAATGACCTTTCTATGAATAATACTTCTTGAGGTAGAGCCCATTTCTAGGCTCCGCCAAAGCATCCCCTTCAAAATCGACCAAACGATAAGCACCCTTTTTTAAAACCTCTTTGATAATGAAGGGTCTGAACCACATGGGTTTAAAATTTCCTGCCCCCAGGGGGTCCTTGTCTTGGTCATAGACCAGGACAAGGTCGCCCTCAGAAAAAATCTGAGGACGAACGGACCTATCATATTGACACTTGACCTTATGTTTATGAGCCTCATTGGCCAGGGCCGCATCGTGACGCTGCTCATCAAGCTGCTCAAGGTGAACTAACCGTTCTTCAAGTGGAGAAGTGTCTGGCAATCACTGTACTTCCAATTTTAGAGATGGGATTTGACATTCGATGGGCAAGACTGCCTCCAACCCGTAAACGAGTTGGAAAGGTGAGAAACCGGTTGCAGTCTTAACTGATGTTCAGTAAGCCCATAATGCTGAGTATAACATCAAATGCCAGTTTGATTTGGCTGAGTTGATAGTTCGCTGTAGAATTGTCTTAAGAGTTTTGTTTACAGCTTCCACCTACCCATTGGCTTGGGGGTAGTAAGGTGATGAATGTTCCTGCCGTAACCCAAGTTTTGATGTTAATTCGAACATCATTTAGTTCTGAAAGTGACTTCCATGGTTAGTGACAATCTCTCTCGGGACGCCGAACCATGCTATAATCTGGTTGAATAAGAAGAGAGCTGCAATCTCTCCATCATTTTTAAACGTTGGCATAGCTTCGACCCACTTAGTGAAGTAGTCGACAACTACAATGATATAGCGGTGCCCCCTGGCTGACGGGGGGTTGCATGTAGTGTAATCAATCTGCCACTTAGTGAAGGGACCAACTGTGATGACAGGAAACATAGGAGTTGGATGTGCCCTCATATTCCGCGAGAAGATTTGGCACGGATGGCACTTCTTGACCGACTCGATACAATCTTTGATAAGTGTGGGCCAGAAGTAACCTGCTCGTAAAATATTTTGGGCTATTGCCAACCAAGATAAATGGCCGCCACAAGCTCCAGTATGAAAATCGTTGAGCACTATGACGGCCTCCTCATGAGTGAGACATCGACGCAAGATGCAGTCTAGACCTCTCCGATACAATGTATCATTGAGTATGAGATAATTCTTAGCCTGATGGCGTAACCGCCGACGCTCGTCACGAGAAGCAGAGGTGGGGCACTTCAAAGTCTGGAGATAGATCAGTATATCTCCATACCAGGGGTCAGAATATTCAATCAAAAACATATCCCCCCGGATAGGCGATTCCTCAGGAACAACGTCACCTGACTCAACCGGAAGCTCCGAAATAAGTTCTGTGAAGACCAATGACTTCTTGGTCTTTGCTAAAACGAAGTCTAAGTCAAATTCTTGGAGGATAACCATCCATCTACTGATTTTTTCGCCTATAACTCATCGTGTCAACATGTACTGGAATGGATTCACGACAACAATGACGGTGGTCTTGCGAAACAGAACATAGTGACAGAATCGTTGAACAACATGAAATACTGCCAACGCAAGTTTTTCGAGATGGGAATAATTAAGTTCCAGTCTTATGAGGGCTCGGCTCAGGTAATAGATCCCATATTTTGAAAACGAATTATCTTCCTGAACTAAAACCATGCCTATGGTTGAATCTGCAGCATCCAGATATAATAAGAAATCTTTGTTATAATTAGGTGGCCGTAGCAGAGGTGTGGTTGTGAGGGCATGTTTTAATGCGTCGAAAGAGCATTGAGTGGCTTCCTCCTAGAAAAAGGGAACATCTTTCTTCAGTAAACGCATAAATCCCTTGGTGATTTCGGCATAGTTGGCAATGAAGCATCGTAAGAAGTTTGCCTTGCCTTGAAGAATTTGAAGTTGTAAGATTGTTCGTGGGGGGGGGGGGCAACTGGATTATTGCCTCCACCTTAAGAGGATCGACCATGATCCCTGTTGTTGATACGATGAAACCTAACAAACGTCTGGACGTTACGCAGAAGCTGCACTTGTTGGGATTCAAGCAAATCCTGAAGTAGCGACAGCGTTCAAAGATTAGTCTGAGGTGCGTAGGATGATCCTTTCACTTGCGAGAGTGTGATGCTAAATCATCTAGATAGGCCTCGATTATGTGTTTGAGGTCATGAAATGCAAAGGACATGGCTCGCTGGAATGTGGCTCCATCATTTTTAAGGCCAAAAGGCATCTTACGATAGACAAATGTACCCCACGGACAAATCAATGTCGTTTTGTGTTGGTCTTCAGGTTTGATTTGGATTTGATTATATCCTGAAAAACCATCCATGAACGAAAAGGCTTCACAACCGGCACATTCATCAATGATCTGGTTGATGAATGGTGTTGGAAAATTATCTTTTGGACATGCCTTGTTCAAATCACGAAAATCAGTACATACACGAATCGTGCCTTGTTTTTTATTGATCGGCACGGGGTTTACACCCATTGAGTCAAATGAATAGGATAAATGAACCCTGCCTTGAGCAATTTCTCAACCTCAAGCTTAATGGCTGTTGCTTTCTTAGGATTGACTGGATGAAGTTTTTGTCGAACCAGCTTGGAATTAGGATACGTTGTGATTTCATGTTCAACTATTTTTGGATCGATACCTGGCATTTCCTCATAAGACCAGGCAAAAACATCGCGGAATTATTTGAAAAGATCTGTGTAAATCTGAATCTCTTCGAGGGAGCAATCCACTCCGACGAAGACATTCTCCACAATGCCAGGGTTTCGGGAGATATTGATAGGTATAGTTTCGGCGATAGTCGCCATATTCCCCTCAGCATAAATTTCCTATGTAGCTAAGAGATTAATAGGACATGGTTGATCTCCCGTCATGGTGATAGTGAATTCTCCTGCCTCGATTCGTCTTAACTCTGGGAGGAAATATGATCTGTGATGAAGATCTTCCCAAGGTTTGTTCGGAATAGTCATTGCTTCGATTACTGCTTCATCAGAAGGCAAGACTAAGTCTAACAAATCGATGTTGGTGAGAGAACCCTGAGCCCAAATAGGCTCTAGAGGTGGATCCAATTCTTGTGCGAGAGTCCGATCAAGGTTAGCTAAAGCTTGCTGGACTAAAGAGTACGCTACTTCAGCAGCTGACAAGGGCATGGACATGCCGGAGTGCCCTGTCTCATCCATCGTCACTGATGGGGAGGGAAGAATCCACGAATCCTCAAAGTAAGTCGTGCGGAATGAAGAAACTTGAAAAATCTCAACCTTATGGTGATTCGATATAAACTTGACATCGTCATGAGGAGGCGGGTAATCAAAGGTACCCATCAAGGATGGGCACAAACCAAATCCTACGTTAATGACACTGGGTTGAGGATTATCAATCATGGGAACCATATATTCCCCCAAAGTTGGGTCAGGTCTAGAGAAGGACAATTGATCGATGGTCACTATCCGGTCTTCGTGTGGAAACAACAAGACTCGAAAAACTGTAGCAACCACCACTTGAATAGCGTAAGTCCAACTCTGACCTAACAAGAGGTTATAGTCGAGGGGGGCATCGACTACCTCTACTTCAACACACATGGTCTTCCCTCCTAACTGCACAGGGAAAGAAGGGACGATGCCATGTGGTCGGAAAGAACGACCGTCGAACGCAGTGAGGAGAGTAGGTGACAGAGACAAAGCAGGTTGGCCAATGGCCTTCCAACATGATAACGACATAACGCATGTCGAGGCACCCTCGTTGACCACCGTGCGGAAGATATTGCGTGTAAAATTTTTCATGGGATGAGCCACTACTATCTAAAATGCTACGTGGTAAGGCAGACGAGGTTTTAAGTCGGTTGTATCTAACATGATGGTACCCGGGTTACAAGTCTCAGTAGAGCCTAAAGCAGTCAACAAGGCTTTCCTCTGAGCAGGGAAGCTTTGGAGGACTTCCAAAGCAGACATCGCACAATGGGTTTGTGATAAATCCTCCACCGTAGAGTAATTCTGGGCGGCCCTTGCGTTTGGGTTATGAGAAGCTTTCTTAAATGCACCCTTTGGAATGCGTGTCATTGTTTCTCCCAATGTCTTCTCGATCTATAGAGGAAGAGATGGGAGTTCAGCTTCTTTACCCTTCTCAGAGGTGCTTGGTTTACTATAGTCGTTATGAAGGCATCACCCCTAACCATATATACGTTCGTGGATGAGGAATTGTTTGGAGGAGGGCAAGTTTCTTGGCTGCCCCCTTCGGCACTTGTAGAGGCTTGAGTTAAATTTTGCCCATGTTGAAAGGGATTAGTCAACACTGCTTGATGTTGCTGTGTGACAAACTTTTGGGCCTCTACAAGTCGAGGACAAAGATGGGTCGGGTGGTCTTCTGCACATAAGTTGCATGGATACCTCGCCTTCTGTTTTTCCGTGGTGCCCTCGCCAGCATTATCAGTGGATTTTTTCTCCCCTTTACCATTTTTATGTTGTTTTTTCTTCCCTTCAGGTTGTTGGGTGGCCTTTGGGTTAGTCGACTGCACGGAGTGTACTTCCGACGTTTGGGTAGGAGGAGCAGCCAAAGCAGTAGTCTGGTTGGCCGCTGAGTGTTGGATAGATAACTATTGCAATTGTTTTGTCAGTTGCTCAGCGGGCTTGGTTTGTGTTGAACCAACAATACCGTTGGCATGTGGTCCAACTCTCTATCTAGTTTTATCTAGTATCGATCATGGTGCATCTGGCAGGATGTTGTATAATAAACCAGAATGAGAATAAATGAGCTCAAACTGTTGAGCCCTCACAATGGCATCTTCTTCGGAGAAAAATCCAGAAGTTGCGACGTCTTTGGATAATTGTGGGACCAGAGACTTAAGGAACCACTCAAGCAGGAATGTTGGTGGGACTGGTACTTTGATTAGACTCTTCCGGCGTCTCCACTCTCGGATATGATCATAGATATGGTCCGCTGTTGTCTGTTCGAAATTGGCAAGCAGCTCTGTGCCAGCGTCATATCTCACAGGTAACTGGAAATGGTTAAGGAAGGCCATCGCCAGTTCACCAAAAGAAGAGTATCTTGAGCGATCGAGCTCGATGTACCATTTCGCGGCACTTTCGATAAGAGTGCATTGAAACAATCACAACTGTACGGAGTCATCTTTCAATGAGTTAGATGAACACCAAAGATGGAAGGTAGTCACGTGATCACCTGGATCTTCATTAGGCTTGTCCTTGAAGTTTGGAATGTCCGAAGGCAACTTCGTTGGCATAGGAGGCCAACGTGGATCGTGACAAATAGGATCATTTAACAACCTTGTCAAATCTGGCAAGTGTAACGTCACTAGGAATGGTAGTTTGGGTTGTTGTTGATAGCCTGGGAAAAAGGGTCCCGGAGTTTGACTGGCACCATGTTGCCAGGAAAAGTTTGGCTGCTGGCCTGGATTCTGGTAAAAACCATGGCCCCGACCAGCGTAAAAATTTTGCATCTATGGAGACATCATTGGCTGATTCCCCATAAAGGACATAGGATGTTGGGCATTCATCGTGTTTGACGGACTTTGGGAAGGATTACCCCATGCTGGTCCGGATGGGAGAGGCATAGTAGTTTGTCCAGGGTTCCATTGACTGTGGAAATAATTACCCCAAAACAACATTCCAGAGGAGGGAACGGATCCTTGTCCTGAGTTCCAAGGTCCTGCTATGTGTGCCCCCGGCACAGGAATAGTACCCTGCGCCGGAGTAGACTGTCCAAAAATGGGAGTGCCCCTAGACGGGAAAGCGGTGGATGTGAAAGTGTTGTTACCAAACGTCCTGTTCCAAACAAATGGTGACGAACCTACCGGCATAGTGTGCGCAGGTGTTCCTTGACTCCCGGCTCCAAATGAACTAGTGTGTGCAAGCTTCCCGGCGGACTGCTGATGCAGACCACCAAGCGAAGGGGACGAAGGAGAGATATGACCTCCAGCGTAAGGAAAAGCATTAAAAGGGACAGGAATTCCCCCAAGTTGACCTTGCAGAGGAGTGTTAGAGCTCCCTGCCCCCATACCCAAAGTCTGTAAAGTGGAGTAAGTGAGTGCAGGACTTGTACCCGAACTAGGCATACCGTATGAAAACAGAGGGCCTGTCGCACTAGGTGTGAAGGGAGTTATGGTCGCCGCGATAGATGGGATCGATCCACTGTGCGACATAGTTGTGGCTGAGACCATGGTGGCCCGGACCGACGATGGCAAGTTAGGATATGCTTCTCCTATGATAGCAACTGTGGTGGGAATGGAAGAATTCCCAGAGGAAGTAACATCGTTTGTTTCCATAGTTGTGTGAGGCACTGACAGGCTTTCGTAAAATCGGATTGGTACAATAACTAGTGGCCAAGTATCAGTGGTTGGGGTTTCAATCGAACCAAGGTTGGCGGTTGATTCCTCCGAGATTTGTTCAAGCACAATGGTTTGTAACCCGGTTGCTTCGAAAGACCCTTGTTGGTCTAGCTTCCGCCTCAATGGTGGCGGGGGTGGCTCCAGTATAACCGGCGGCAGGCCCAGAAGCCTTCGTGACCGGCGTAGCTCGGGATCCTCCACTGTGTGATAATATCCAAGACACGTTAAGGTATTCTACACGTTCAAACAGTAACACACACTAAAAAAGAAGCCCCTAAGAGATAAGACAAGCAGACTCTAAACTAGTTGGAAGAACAGTTACAACAACCAACACTAGAGAAACTTACCGGTGCAAGTGCAACTCGAACACGGAAGCACCCTCCGGGTATAATCTGCAAAGCGTGGCCCGATGTCTATCCTAGGTATCACGATATACCCCCGCAGTCACCTGTGTATGTCCCTAAAAAGATTGGCAACTAGTTTGCCAGCACGCGAACAGTCACCAGGCGGGTACAGTCGAAAGTCAGGTAGACCACAATGAGCAGGGTATCAAGCCCGAAACCTGTCAAGGGTATCGAGAGAAAATGGTCCGGAAGACAACTGAGGACCTTGAACGGATTCAAGATCCACGAAGCCCCGTGGCAAATGCAAACGACGAAATCCCAAAACAAGCCCTCGATATGTGTTCTCCACTACGCTTGGTCCGGCTTTGGAGGGGTTATCTCCACTACCTTTTCGCACGCGACCTCGTGTTTATCCCCTGTGTTAGAGGGGGGTCCCGGATAAATTCCACGCAACTGGACTTCTACACTCCCTATCACAGACTCCAATGTTTGGTTTTGAATGGCCTTGGAGAGTTTCCTCTCCAACCTAATCCAAGGCCCTAGTCCTGAACTAGTTTGTGAACCCTACAAACAAAAAGTCTAATAGATTTTAAATTAGCGTTGCTTTTATGGGTTTTATTACATCACGGGGTATGAAAGTGTAACTGATAATGTGTAAAGACTCAAAGCAAAAACGAATGAAAAAAGATGGAAACAAAAGACTTTTACTAAATGCAAAAATCAACAACTTTTCACAAAGAAAGATTTCTTTTTCTTTTCAAATTTTCTAAGATTTTATGCAGCAAACATAAAGGAATTTCACTCGACTACGAGCTACTGATGCTCTAAATGCACTGCAAAAACTTATGAACAAAAAGACTTCTCCCTAGCTATTGATGCAGAAACACAATCTTCAAACAAAGAAGAAAATGAAAAGGTTTTTTTTTTTCTTTTTTTTTTTATTTAAGTGCTAATTAAGCAACAAAGGGAAAATACCGACAAGCACAAAACCAAGAAAGACAAATTCTGGCTTAAAGCGCAGATCGCAAAGAATCAAAGTGAAGGCACACAATGGCAATCAAGAAAACAAAGACTCTTACACTTGTCAAAAAACCATAAAACAATTTTTTTTCTTTTTATGTTTTCTGTCAACTATCAACCAAGAAAAAGCAAGCTAAGGGTAAGAAGACCTAACCTACTGAATGTTCAACCCTAGACTCAAACACCTGAGGAAAATACTTCTCATCAAATGAGGGGATGACTTCCCCACCTTGACCAAAAAGTAGCCTGTCAAGCATGCTTCTGTCACTAAAACAATATGCGTGTGAACGTGTGCTTAGCTGAAATAGAACACGTGTACACGTGGGCTGACCTTGTATAGGCCGCGTGTATGTATAAACTATAAGACAAAAATAAACACAGGAAGCCCAGACCAGGAAGAGGCCTCTGGTATTGATAACCAGGGACTCTTGAAGGCTTGGATGCTTCTTCTAACAGAAAAGAAAAATAATTGCAAGAAATAACAAAACACAAAAAGACAAACTGAGACAGGACTGTGAACCAATAAGACTCAGACAGGATCCAGAAAACCCCCTGAGAATGTATAATTCTGACAGGGAAGAGGAGGATTGCCTCTCAAGTTCTCTGAACTCCTACACACTACTGAAACCTCTACAGCTAGCATTCACACGTGGGCTGTAAGAAGTTAGGGCGCGGGTACACACGTGCAGACCTTCTGCAGGCCGTGTGTACCTCTGTGTGTCCCGACAATTACCGTCAAGCAACAGTCAAGGAAAACTAGTATAAAGAACCAGGCTCCCTACTAGTTCAGGGCTTACAGAAAAAGACAGGCAAAGAAACAGAAAATCTAATCTCTTAAACTACCCAAAAAAATCAATTAAATCCGGAAACCCTAAAGAGTATCTTCCTCAGTATGGTCGCCAACTCTGTTGTTGGGAAAAATACCCTACGGACTAGCAAACTAGGGTCAAACTTGCATGCAGATTTTGACCGTAAAGAAATTACTTTTTAACCTACAACCCCAAAACTTAAACCCCTCTTTCACAATACATACATGGAAATGAACCACTAACCTTGTTACTGATGTTTGGTGTAGATCCTCCATTGCACTCTTGACCGCTTGCTTGCGTTGCTCCTTCCAAAGACAACATACAATCAAGACAAACAACTATGCATGCATGCTACTTTTCTACTTGAGGGTTAGAAATTAAGCATAAATTAAACAAATCATAGATAACTCATGCATTGGGACAGGAAAAGTATTATTTTATTATTTGAAAAATGAATCAACTTACAATCAAAGTCGAGACCGGCCACCACTCCTTGATCCTGATCCTAGGCTCCTCCTCTTCTATCCTCCAACTACTTTGCGTTAATTCTCCTTTGGCTTGAGGAAAGGCTAAAGAGTTGGGACAATGGATTTGGCAAATGGGCAGAGTTTCTTCGCTATAATTTTCCTCCTCCAAATAGTACCCCTACCCCTTCTTTTATAGGCTAGAAGGAGCTAGGGTTTTGGACGAACTCTTGGCCATGCATGACCGAGAGTTCCAGTTAACTGACCCATAGCTTTTTGTTCCATCGGAAACTTTTCTATTTTTTGTGTTTTGTTAGGTACACGCGGGCTGTAGTAGGCCTGCCAGCGTGCACACGCGTGCAGTAGTGGGTTAGGGCGCGTGGGCCTTGACCCAAAAAGATTTTCAAAGAGGTTGTTCAGCAGATGTTTTGGCAATGAAGGGATATGAGTTGGCCTAATGCTAGGTAAGCATGTGTGGTGAAATTTAGGGTTATAACAGTGGGCAATCCACTCATAACGAATTGGCATGCGGGTATGACCTCTGTTACTTTTCTTTTGGTTCCAGTGGCTAGTTGTACCGACCATGATTTAACCTGTTTAACTTGTTGCAATTTACATTTCTCAATAGTTTGAGGGGCAACATAACTCAAATTAGAACCAGGGTCAATTAAAATGGAAACTAGATGGTTGACAATCATACCTTCTATATCCACCAATGAAGTTTGGTGGTCATCTTGTTTATTATCCAAGGCTGCATAAATCCGTGGCATGCTCCTAGCCACATCATTGAATGTGGTAGCCTCTTGGATGTTGTAGACCCTCCTACTATTATGTTTCCTATATGGGCAGTCTCTCAACAGATATTCTTCTCCACAACCCCAAAATTCCAAGATTTCTCTCTTTGTGTTATCAGTCTTACCTGGGGCTGCTCCAAAGGGTTTATTTCCACTCTGAGAGGGGAAGTTTTGTTGGTAAACAATTTTAGCAGGAAGGATCATCTTAGAACCTTTTGTATGTATCTTGAATCTTGGGGTTTAAACCCCTTTTTTTTGAATCCCAAACTACTTTTATTCTTCCAGTCCTCGTGAGGTTTTGTCTTGTTCTTGAACTACTCATAGAAATACCTTGCCTTCCGGATAATGTCTTCTAATGTATTTGGCTCATCAAATTCAATCATGTCCCAGAAGGACTGAGGTAGTCCATTAACAAAATGTTGCATCTTTAAATTTTCATCTTTGATGTAGGGCACATCCCTTATTATCTCAAGGAATTTATTGATATATTCATCTATGGTGAGTTGTCCCAACTTAAGTTCATAGAACTCCTTGGTCTTCCCATCAAACTATTTCTCTGACAGATACTTATTTTTGAAGTATTTCTCAAATTGTTTCCTTCTCATCGATCCCTTTCACATTCCTAAGGTCCTCCCACCAAATGGAGGCCTTTTCATTCAAGTTAAATATGACAATTCGAACCTTTAAATTTTCAGAGTAGTCATGGAATCTTAAGTACTTCTTCAATCCAAACAACCAAACTTCTGCCTCTTCCCCCTTCTTAATTTCTCCATCGAAGGTGGGTGGTTTGTATTTCTTGAACTCTTCAGGGTCATGACTATTGGAATGTTTCCTCTTCTTTATTTTCCTCTAGGAATGTGAACTATTTTTGTTACTAGAAGATTCCTTGGGGTTGTCAGTTTCCTCACCATAGGATCCTTCCAACGAGTGTCTCTTGGCTCCATGTTGGGCCTTCTTTGAGGTGCTCCTCCTTGTGTGGCCACTTTCAGGGTCATTCTTTTGTGTCTCAAGTGGACTCTGGGTTTTCTTCCTATAAGGTCTGTCCACATGACTGGTTGTTGGTCCATGTTGCAGTTGCCTTTGTATTTCTAATCAGCTTTGCAGAAGGATTGCATTAATTTCATTTTGACTTTCCTGATATTTTATCAACCTTTCATTGTCATCCTTACAACTATGTAATTCTTCCATGAGGCTTCTTATAGTTTCAACCAGATCCGGAGGGGTTTCCACCGCCCTCGTTTCATCATATTCTTCCTCTCTATTGTGGGAGATTTCCCCCAATTCATGGTGTGTCACCATCCTTTATGTTGTAGTTTTCCTGCAATCTACTCACTGCTTGAGTGCCGATAAAACATTTTATGTTAGTTAATGGTACATTAGTTCATGAACAACACACAGTTCACATTTTCCAAACACACACAACAATAGAAAATTTCATTCCTTTCTTCAATAGATATTTAACTAAGCCTTTTAGGAAAGGGGTAAGATAGAGTGTCACCCCTAAAAATTATTTAAATAAGATTTTTAAGTGACTTGTTCATGAGCCCAAGAAGGCCAAGTGTTGTAACCATTCTATGATACCAATTTATAACACACCCGACCCCCATCAAAATTTCGCCCGTAGATTTCTAACAATTGTTACCAGACTCTAATCCAACCTCTGGTTTACAAGTTATGGATTCCCAAAGTCCTTCAGGCGTTCATTGGTTGAGGGCCATGTGGCACCCACGTGGATCCATCTCATTCGTACCATTTCTAGGTTCCTACCTCCTGTAGGGAAGGTCAATCCACCGTCTAAACCAATGGTGAGACTTAATCCTCATCTAACACACAAGCTAGAGGAGAATTCAATGTTCGATGCTTCGACGTTGAACATCCCTTTTCTTTTCTGCATGCATGCCCTCCGGATTCCCAAATTCCCAAAGGAACCCAAAATATCACCACATGGCTCCAGCCTTCGAGCCTTTCACCTTACCCACAACGTTGCATCCCAAATACCCAGAGTCCCGAAGTCCTGAAATCCCTAAGGGCCCACTCTCGCACGGGGTGATGTACTAGATGCGACGAAAATTACAAGTGGGTCCTGAATACTCCTCCCGCTACATGGACCAAATAGGTAATTGCCAGAGATGACACACAGCAAGGAAGAGAGGACACGTGACTCTTACAGTGGGTGACACACGTCACTTTTTAATGGGCATGTAGGGCCTATGAAACGTCTGAATCTAGGTGACATGTGGCATGTCAAATGTGGGTCCACGTCACCCTAGGTGACATCAGTGTGCCACATCACCTCGTATTGATCACCTTTCAAGTCCTTCGATCTCACAGTCGAGGCGTTTCCACGAAACCCCTAGATCTATGGCCTTCGTTACTTCATAACTTCAGTGTTTGGGGGATTCATGGTCTGAATTCCTCCTTGCTCCCAGAGTGGTCAGCGTCGGGTTGACCATGGTCTAGATTTGATGGTCATGGGAGATACCGAAATGTCCTCAGATCTACGTCTCTTATCACTTCGTGAATTACATGTTTGGGTGCTCCACTCTCTTTCCACTCCCTTTATTCTAGAGTGGTCAACGTTAGGCTGACCTTGGCGTAGATCCAACAGCCAAGGAAGATCCCAAAGGATCCCTAGATCTACGATTCATATTACTTTCTAACTTCGACCTTCAAAATTTTTAGCTTTATGGCCACTCCGCTCTCCTGAAGTAGGAATTCACCGAATTACCATGCGCGGGTCCCTCCTCTAGATGATCAGACGGATAAGAGGGGTTCTTAATGAACTCCCCAATTCCACAACTCTCCTCACTTTGTAACTTCAGTGTTTGGGGATTTTGATGCTATAGCATATTTTTTCTCCTGAAGTGGGACTTTGTCGAAGTTACCTCGGTGTAGATCCAACGACTAAGGGGACTCTCGAATACTCTTGAGTCTGTGGTTCACGTTACTTTGCGATGGGTAATTGGTCTAGGTTTAATGGTGGGGCAGGTCCATGTACCATGGCTAAGGAGACCGCCAGGTGTCGGTCAACCTTATAGGTAATTGTAACCCTCAGTTTCCTTTGGCCGATTTATAAATGGTAGGGTCGACACACTCCGGAGCCCCGAATTCCTAGAGTTCCGAAGCCATAAAGACTTAGCTCCTTTCGAGACTTGCGTAGGGTTCTCAGAACTTGGTCACATGGGTCCTTCAAAACTCTCATGGGTTACGTGCAAATCTCTTAGTCGTGAATTAGTTAAGGATATGGGCATGAGCCCTCGATCATATGGTGACGAGTCTGAAGGAGGCACCCTCCTCCCACAACGTTTGAACTTGGAATTCCCACGAGGGTAGATTTTAGAGACCGGCATGACTTTAAACATTCCAATAAATCCTACCCTGACCCTCTTGTGGTTTACATTCCATGACTCTTTAACTGCTAAACCGAGGCAAGCAAACGACCATTCAGAAGCATGAGTTCACAGAGAGATAATACATACACATATATTAATCATTCAATACATAAATAATTCATAGACAGATAAATATATGTGTTCAACCCTCATTTCCATTTCAATACACATAGTATGAAGATACTTATCAGAAACCGAAAACCGTGAAGCGACTGCTGAAAGGGGTTCCTGATTCCACCCAACCATAAGCACAACCACTCCTGATAGATTTATCACTGGCCAACCCCGAGCTAGACCATGGTGCTCTGAGAGAGACTCTTTCTTCTTGCTCAATGATAGTCATGGACGGAGGTACTCTTCTCCTCCCACAGGATCTTGGCCACAGGTTTTCTCTATACCAAGAAATGAGGTCAGCACGAGTACTTCCATAGTCACTCGTCATCCTCGTTTACCATCTTGTAACAAAAACCATTCCCATGGCTTCTTACGTCCATAATGAGATTATTACCCATTTCTTCCTCGAACCAGAGAATTGTAACCACTCTTTTTCTCTTCTCGATATTGTTCTTTCGACTCTGCTCTCTTCGCAGGTCTGCTTGCTCGCTCCCTGCCTTTGCCCAAGAATTACCCCTTTCTTGCCTTCCTTAGTAAGGTTGTGTGGGTTTGAATCCCTAGCTCGTGGTTAGGTCTGGAAGTCTTGCAGATGGGTACTCTGCCCCATATTCTCATTAAATCTTGAGGAGGACTCTTCCAGCTACCACTCTGACTGGTAATTCATTTATGGGTCAGAGAACTGTTCTGGGTCTGAGCCATTGATTCCAGTAAAGTACTAGTTTGGTGGGGGGTCATCTCAACCATTTATGGTTCCCCTCACCATCTCTCTCATAGAATCCATGGTCAATCTAGGAAAACCCCCCTTTCAATAGTTATGCAACACTTATCCATTTTCTATTAATAACAAAAAATACATACATTTACCTTTTATACAAAGGTTCATTAAATCAAACATTCACACATATATAGTCTGCCATAGTCTCTTTGCCAGTTATAGTTTATTTACAAAATGTGGGAAACAAGGGTATTACAGTTGTGGAAGAAGATACAATATGTTGATTAAACATGCTTACCATGGGGTCTTCTCTCAATGAATTTGTGACATAGCAAATGCATTTGTGGGATATTAAAGAATACCCATAATTTCACTAGATATTGATAAATACCTCCCAAAATACTTTTGTTGAAACCCTCTCCCAATACATCTTTCCAATAAAAAAATCTCTATTTTTACTAGATACCTCTTTTTATACACACCAAAACCTACAAACCCCCGATACCCTACATCCCCCCACCCAAATACCTACAATATATTGATTTTAGTTTTCACAATTTTAAAACCACCTTTATGATTGAATGTGATAATATATTAGTCAACAAGGTGATGATGACAAAGTTGATTCAACGATTCAACCAATGAATTAATATTTTAAAAAGAGTTTTTGAATTAAATTGTATTTTTAAAATTCCTTTTTAAATATACTTTTTTTAAATTTTCATTAATTTTTATTTTTTTTAATAAAAACTGAAAATTATTTATATTAAAGGAGTTGAGCCTAAGAAACCACCGAGCAAAGAGTTTTACAAAAAAAAGGCATACAACCTCTAGATATTTCTAGAGCTAATATGTATGTAGCAAAAAAAAAAATCCTTCGTAGACATAGTTTCTTAGCATCAAAATCGATTACATATTTGTAGAATTTCTGAAGGCACCATTAAACTTTGAAATTCATAAGCTAGATGAAAGAAGCAGAATTTGGGGGATCTAGGGTCTTAACTGGGAGATGAAACCCTTAATCTATGTCCATAGGAGAATTATTGTAATCTCCATTTCCATTTCCTCATTCAATCCTTGAGAGGAAGGCCTACCAGGATTAATTGAGGCTGAAGTGGAATGCTGAGGTAGAATTTGAGCCTTTAGTTGTTGAATATCACTCTCAAGAGCATATAACCTTCTAGATAGTGTGGCCAAATGTGCCTTGAAATATCTAAAGTTGGTATCCATCCTTTGAGCCAGCAGAGCCATGGCATTTTCATATTCATGAAAATTATTTGTTAACTGTTGCAGAGATAAACTGTTCACTGAGGCGAATTCTTCATGGTGGCTCAATATTTTATTGAAATCATTCCAAGATGAATCCATCTTGGACACCTAAAACCAAAAACTAAAAAGTATTCAAAACCCAATGATATCACTACCCAGGTCTGAATTTGTAATGGAATATAGGACAAAAAAAACTATAAATTTAAACAAATTTGCAGAGAAGTGCAAAACACGAGGCATTCACTATTATATTCAAGAATTAACAAGCAAAAATATGAATGATACTTTCAATTTGACACCATGAAGCAAGGGTGAATGTCACTTGTGGCACCATACTCAGCCAAAGATGGCAGGACCATACTAACACATAGATGAAACTTCCCTCGAAACCAGAGGAGAGATTTCTCCATAAAACCATAACTGAAACTAAAGCCGAAGCCATTCTACTACATATAGTGATGACATTATAGATAAAAATGAAATTATTATAGTTAAATTTAATAAAATAATTACTCTCCCAATTTTATATAGTGATGACATCATGTATATTACATCATGAAAACAATTCTAAATCAGATTTTATCAGTTGTTTATATATATTTGTTTGATTAAATATTATGTTAAATCATGAAATAATTTTTAATTTATAGATTAAATATACAATAAGATAAAAAAAGACATTTCAATAAACTAATCTTCATGATACTTGTTAATATTAATCTTTCAAATAGTGATAACATATTATATATATATATATTAAATCATGAAAATAATTGTAAATATCATTTAAATAATGCAACCATTATAACTTCACAAGATGCTTACAATTAAATCTTTCAATACAAAGTTTAAGATAAGATAATATGAAAAAATATTAAATGAAAAATACTTTCTTTTAAGATGTCTTACATATACCCACATTAGATTTCAATACAAGGTTAGGGATAATGTTATATTAGTTGAGGTTGGGGATTAGTATGAATATTAATATATTAGAATGTCACTTGAGGTGATATATTAACCATTAAAATATAATATACACACTCTCTTTCAATTTTGAGATTTTTTGTTGTTGTTATGTTTTGGTTTAGTTTTTTTTAATATTTATATATATGTGACAATTTTTTAAATAAAAGAGCATTAATTATGTAAAAGTATTTAAATAAAAAATACAACCAAAACCAAATAAAACAAATTAATATTAAAATTAATTAAAAATTTAGGAAAATAAAAGACACATTAGAAGGTGCTACACCCCTTTCCCAATGACCTTTCTTTACCACAATTAGAGTGATGATTGGGAGAGAGACCTTACCCTCTTACCATGATTCACCATAACTATTTTTCTAACCAATTTATTTTTTCATATAAATTTTGATTGTATAATAGTTTTTTTAACTTTTGATATTAAAGATTTTCTTAGTTTTGAAACTCTCATAATAATGACAAACTTGTCAAACAATTATTATTATTAATGTTTATGCATTTTTTTTGTTAAGAAGTTCTAAATTAAGTGTTTTATTTGGAGTTTGCAATTTCTTTATTGGTTTAAAACATGAAAAAAAATTATAATATGTTTTTTGAACAAATACTGGGAAATTTATATTAATCAAAAGGATGAAGCCAAGGCTTACAACAAAGAGATACAAAAGAGGTTACCCACTAGGTTGTTGCAATTTATAGTACCTATTGGATTCTTATAGGTGAACTGAATAATCCTTTTTAATCTTGTTGTTATTTAAAAAATACTAATGTTGCACATGTATAGCCTATAAAACTGTTCAAAATACATATCAATTTATGAATCATGATTTTGTGTTGGCTTGTGGGCCTGACTTCTTGTTACCATTGGTTGGCATGTTGATGAATATTTATTCGTATTTCCTACTACTGTCCAATCTTCTTTTGCTATTTGATGGGGTCCTTTTTGTTCTTGTCATTCATGAATTGTCTTGATCCGAGGATTCTACGTTTTCCTATTCAAGGACCTCATCTTCTTTAGCCTAGTATTCCCAACATGTCGATGGTTATGGTTTTCACTAACTCCATAGTCCCCGCCCCGAATCAATAGATACAAGTTCCTATTTCTCTATATTTTGAGTTGTTTCTTGTTTCATTTCTCAAGGTATCATATTTGGTTGTACCAAGGGATCTACTTGTGAAGGCTTTCCATTATATTTCAAGATTATATGATTGTTTTCATTAGATCTGACCCACCAAGTTGATTTATGTTGATGCTTCCTATTCTTCCTAGTCCCTTTGGGGCATTGTGATACAATATTTACTATTTCATAACAAGATCTTCTTAGCAAAGAAACCCTTTCATAATCTAGCTTCTAAGACCAAGAATAATTTTTACCAATGAGAATAATTTCTACTGGAAACCCTTTTTTGAAGTGCATTTCCATGCATATTTGGGTATATGTAGATATGTTGTGCCTCTTAGTTTCACAGCTTGCAAAGTAAAACTTTCTTAAAGCTGAATTGATCTATAAATTACCATGGATATTCCACTGGATAGTTTGTCACAACAGATCTAATAAAATATTGAAATCTTTACTATGAACGTTAATTTCCTTTACATCTCATATTCTTTAGTTATTGGTTTTCTTCTTAAAATGTATGAAATAGTTGAAAGACAAAAAATAGAGAACATAAATAAATACTTAGACACCATCTACAAATAAACATAAGATATAACCTAGAAAACCTAATACAAGAGAAAACCCAGCTATAAGGTGAGGCCACTCTACTCTTTTTTCTTCAAACGCAAGTAAAAATAAAGAGGCACTCTTTGTGGAGTTTCCTTTGACACTATGTCCTGTATGGATGCTAAAAACTATATCCTCCTCTGTTATGCTCTCAAAATACCATGCCTAGGTTCTCTGCTCAACTATGGAACAAACACCATGCTAAATAATGGAATCCCTTCTCCTCCTAGAGCCCCGATATTTAACATCACTCGATAGTCATCTAAGGGTAGGGTTTTGACTTCCTCAACCCTAAATTGTGATAATGTTTTGGATCTTCCAGAATCATATTGAAATTCAATTTGTGTCTAGCCCCATATGCATGAGTAATGGGGGATGATGTGGCATCCACTCATACCATGGTGGTCAACATGATAGGTCAACTTGTTGGAGGCATAAATTTTGCATACGAGATCTGATTGACGTGATTTTTGCACCATTGGAAAGGTCTTAATGTGTATAATAATTTCAAGGGATTTTAACCAAATCTAAGAAACTTTTGACCCCAAAAAAATCCATATGATGCCTCAAAATGTCCTCCAGAAGGTTTCAAACCCCAATTTCCCAAACTGGGGCCTACCATTAAAATGACTCTGAAAGACAATTCCTCCAATTTTTTCCACTTTGAAAGCATCAATATAGATGAAAAATAATATAATGATTCAATCTGGATCATACCTCCCCATTTAGAGAATATTTTGGTCCCCAAAATCTTTACTAAATGAGGTGAGGAAAGTTTTCCTCTACCTTCTCCCTAGAGTACCACTTTGATTTACCTGGAAGTTTTCCTTTCAACCCAATATTCCAAAGGTCATGTTGTCATTTTCTTGTAGTTCTAGACCGCTTCTGCAAAACTATGTCCTCTACCAACTGCACCTGAACATCTGGTGCTAAGTCCTCTATGGAGGGTAGGACCCGCTCCTCCTCCTGATCCAACATGGAAGGATCATATACTTTGATATTCTCCACATTCACTACCGAGTAAATGTGCATGTATGGGGGTAGAATGAGTTTGTAGGAATTATCTCTCACCTTCTCCAATATATCAAAAGGGCCATAACACAATGCATTGATCTTCTTACTAGGACCCTGTAGTCTTTCCTTGTTTAGCTGTAACCAAACCTTGTCTCCCACTTTGAATGAATTCTTAGTTCTTTCTTCATCATTTATGGCCTTATAATTTTCTTGTGACTTCTTCAACATCTCCTATACTTGCAAATGGTTTTGCCTAATCTTCTCAACAATTTGTTTTGCTCTCAATGCATCTCCTGTGAGGTCCTCCCTCACTCTTCCTTTTTGTTAATATACAACATCCAAGGGTGAAGGTGGAAAATATCCAAAGCAAGTTTCGAAAGGTGACTTACCAGTAGAAGTGTGGATTGCTCTATTATAAGAGTGTTGTATATAGATCATATTTTCATCCCAGGCCTTCGAATGATTTTGATTTTAACCCCTCAAAAGCTACACCAAAGTCATGTTCAATACGTGTGTCTGCCCATATGTCTGTGGATGGAATGTTGTATATCTCTTCAACTTAGTGTCCATCTTCTCCCACTATATACTAAGAAATATGGTATCCCTTTCTGAGATGATGCTCCTTGGTATCCCAAATTGCACCTAGACATGTTCAAAGAACATGTTTGCTATTTCTTTTCCTTTGATGGTTTTTTTACAAGGGATGAAAATGCACATTTTTTTGAACCTGTAAACTACCACAAATAAATAGTCATGTCTCTTCCTTTTTGTTGGTAAACATACCACAAGATCCATGTAAATGCTTTCCCAAGGTTGAGTGAGTACATGAAAGGGATGGTATAAACCTCGTTTCCTATTACTAGGCTTATTGATACAACAAAGTATACATCCTTTAATATATTGTGCTACATATTCTTGCATTCTGGGACAATAAACATACCTATGTAAGTTGTCAACTCTCTTCCCAACACCAAAATTTCCTGCAGCCTTGGAGGTTTGATCCTCTCGGATAAGATATAGTCGTTCACCTTTAGGGACACATAGCTTGTTGATCTTGTAGTGTAACCCATTCTGGAAATGATATTCATCCTTTCCATCACCTTCTTCTATATGAATTTGGCCCTGTAACTATTGAAACACCTCCTTGAAGTCCTCATCTTATGTGTATGCCTCTCTATATGCATCATGGGTAAAAGGCTCCATGTGCATAAGAGTTCCCAAAGTTTTAATCTTGGATGTGGGTGGACTTGAAAGCATGTCTTCCAACCTATTTTTGTTTCCCTTCTTATACTTTATGACTAGATAAAATTGTTGTAAAAACCCCATCCACTTATAATGCCTGGTTTGTTGTAGCTTACTCTAGGCTTGAAAATACTGTAGTGGCTGGTGATATGTGTGTATGATGGTATCCTTTCCCATAATATAGTGCTTCCACTTTTTGATAGCTTGAACCAAGGCATAGAGATCCTTGTCATAGGTAGGGTAGTTGAGAACTACCCCATGAAATATTTTAGAATGATAACATATAGGTCTTCCTCCTTGCACCAAAACTACTCCCTGGCATACCCACTTGCATTTGTCTCCACTATGAAATAATTTTTCAAGTTTGGTAATGTGATAACTGGTGCTTGACTGATCTTTATTTTCATCTCATCGAAATCCTTCTGTTGATTCTTCCCCCACTGGAAACTCTTACCACTCATTGTTATGGTGTGGAGTGGTGTAGCTATTACTGAAAATGAAGCTATCAAATTTTGCAAGTATTGTGCTTCCTCAACAAAACTCCTAACTTCAGTGACATTTGTAGGAACTAGTCATTTCATGATGGCCTCCATCTTTGCGAGATCTATCTTGAGCTCCCCTCCACCAATCACATACTCCAAATACACCAAAGACTACCGAGAAAACTCACATTTCTCGAGGTTAGCCAAAAACTAGTGCTTCTTTAGAGTCTCTAACACATGCATGAGATGTGATATGTGCTCCTTCTAGGTAGCACTATAAACTAGTATATCATCCAAATAGACTATAACAAATGAATGTATATATGGGTGTAATACATCATTCATCAATCTCATAAATGTAGTTGACACATTACATAAACCAAATAGCATGACAAACCATTCATACAAACCTTGCCTTGTCTTCAAGGATATCTTCCAGGTGTCTTCTTCCTTGATGTGTACTTGGTGGTATCCTGATTTGAGATCCAACTTGGTGAAATATTTTGCATGTTGCAACTGATCTAACAAATCATCAATCCTAGGCAGAGGGTATCAATTTTTTAGTGTAATCTTGTTCAATGCTTTATAGTCGATACAAATTTTCCAAGTCCCATCCTTCTTTTATACAATTATGATAGGTGACCCACAAGGTGTGGTACTTAGTCGAATCACACCATGCTCCAACAACTGCTGCAACAACTTCTTCAATTCATTTTCTTCCATAACAAACTATATGTATAACCCAATATTTGACAGTGGGGAGTTTGAAAATAGTTGTATCTCATTTTCAACTTCCCTTTTGGGTCGTATCCATTTAGGCTCCTAGAACACTACTCTATGTGCCTATAACAACTCCTCCAACTAATTTTTCTACTCTTTATTACACCCCTCCAGGGATTCCTTTACTATTATCGACTCATCCTTGGTCTGATTTTATCTTAAGAAAAGTAAAACATATTTCTTACTGGAGCTAATCAACTTCTTGCCTTGGTAGGCACTTACTAATGAGATCTTTGAATCACCTTTATGTATGTTGATGGTATAATTTCCCATCCTTGATTAGTAGATACTAGTTGTCTCTTCGTATGAATATTGCATCCATCATATACATGTAGGGGATTACAAACACTACTCCACATATGTCAAGGAATACTACATCCAATTCCACTTCATCAATACAATTAACACTTATAACAAATTTAATCTTACATTGTTTCATTACCTTGATCTTTGCATCCTTGTTTACCCATCAAAATGGACCATGGTTTAGGATGATCATGAACCTCCAATCCAATCTTGCTAACCAAATCCACTATTATGAGATTAACATACGAACCATAATCAAATGGGGCATCTATCTTGGTCTTCTTGACATGGATCTTGATGTGGAAGAGCTTGGCCATATCCTTCTCTTCCTCGTGATGAAGGCTACTCAAATTCACCTCCTTCTGCAATGATTTTCCGAAAATATTCTCATCGACATCAGAGTTTCTTTCCTCGTGATTGATTGAATCCATGACTAAAAGATTATTTTTCTTTACATCCTTATTGTGGTTCTTTGGGTTCAACTCTGGATGTAGTTTCCATCAATTTTCCTTGGTGTGCCCATCAATATTGTGATAGTGACAATGGTTTATAGGATCCTTTCACTGATGTGCAGTGGCTACCATACTCGTATCCTCCCCCCCTTTCCACTTCTTCTTCACCTCCTTGGAATCTTCCTAGTTCTCTTTCTGCTTGGAACCACTTGGTTTCCCTTTCTTGTGGCCTATGTTTTCCAGATATTGATCTTGTACACATGCCTCATCCATTGTCCTTGGATTGAAAAAGAATAAATTTTCTTCATATATGGCTATGTAGGCCCCCCAGACACTTGACGAGTACATATGGGTTCTCGGGAGAGATACCCAACATGATGGCCATCTTTTTGAACTCGATGGTGTACTCCTATACATTATACCCTTTCTTCTTCCTGAAGTAGTGCCATTGGATCCATCGGTCCTCTACATACCTGATAAGGTAGAATTGGGACTTGATGAGGATTTTGAAGTCCTCCCACCTAGTTACTAGTGGATCACCCTCCAACCTAAGTGTTTCCATATGGATTTCCCACCAGGTTAAAGCATGGTCCTCTAACTTCAATGTTGAAAATGATATATTTTGTTTCATCGATATGGTGAAAGTTGAAATAAAATTCTAGTTCATACAATCAATGATTCATTTTTAATGCATCGATCTCACCTTAGTATCGATTTATGTCCACTTTTGGTTCCATATTGAATAAATATTGTGAAGGGTTTATGGTACTAGAACTTGACTACTCTTTCTAGGGTTCTTTCTGTGACTCCTTTTGTGGGTATTTGTTATGCCTTGGTTTTTCGTCTGATCCGGTCTCTAAGTTCGAGCCTCCAACTTCTTCAAATGGTCCAAGATTGATTGATAAAGACACCATGAAGAGGGATATATTGAAATGGTCCTCTGCTAGATCTGAAGGGTTTTTATGAATAGACTCGGCGACCATTGCTAGGGTTCTGCAACTTTATTCTTAAATCGATTCCTAGATCCATGAAAATTTCCACAAATACCCCAAGAAAAAATGCTCTGATTCTAATATGATATGTAAAATACCATGTATATTCCACTAGACAATTTGTCACAATAGATCTAATAAAATATTGGAATCTTTATTATGAAGGTTAATTTCCTTTATATCTTAGATTCTTTAATTATTGGTTTTTTGCTTAAAATGTATGAAATAGCTTAAATGTGAAAAATAAATAACATAATAAATACTCACACACCATCCACAAATAAACACAATATATAACCTAGGAAACCCAATACATGAGAAAATGCAGCTAGAAGGTGAGGTCTCTATGCACTCTTTTCTTCAAATGAAAGAACACAGAAAGAGGCACTCTATGTGGAGTTTCCTTTAACATTGTGGCCTATATGGATGCTATTGAATCTATCCTCCTTTGTTATTCTCTCAAAATACCACTCCTAGGAGCTCAGCTCAAATATGGAACAAATACAATGCTAAAGAATGGAACCCCTTCTCCTCCTAATGGTCTAATATTCAACATCACCCAATAGCCATCTAGGAGTAGGGTTTTGACTTCCTCAACCCTCAATTGTGCTAAGTTTTTGGACCTTCTAGAATATTTTTAAAATTGTATATGTGGATATCTCCATATGCATGAGTAATTGGGATTGACATGGCATCCACTCATACCTTGGTGGTCAACATGGTAGGTCAAATTGTTGGAGGCATAAATTTTTCATATGAGCTCTGATTGATGCGATTTTTGCAACATTGGAATGGTATTGATGTGTAGAATAACATAAAGGGCTCTATTCTAAAGAAGAGAAATTTTTTACCCTACAAAATTATTTTTGGTTCCTCAAAATGGCTCTAGAAGGGTTCAAATCTGTAACACCTTGTTTCCCCCAGTTTGTAAAAATAACTATACTAGCCAAGTATTGTGGCAAACTCAGAAATGTGAATGTGTGATGTGAATGGACCTTGTGAAAAAGGTCGATGAATGTAAATAATATTATGAATATATATATTGCAGGACTGCTGAGAGGGGGATGTGCTGAAAAAGAGACCACGATGGCTGAAGAAAGGTGGTGGAAGGCACCTGGAATGGTGGTGTTAACTTCCACCGAAACCAATACCGTGTTTGGACTTCACTGGCCCAGAGAACCAAGAGCGGCTCACTGGCCCCAAAGAGCGGCTCACTGGCCCCAAATTATATCACTCGCCAGGTTGGTAGGTAAATGGTTCCTCATGAATAATGAGGGATGGGGGTGAACCGCCCATCCGTAGAGTCCTCAGACCTGACCACCGCAAGGAAGATCATGCCACACGCAACCTCACCGAAAAGAGAAAAGGCAGGAAGAGTGTGTGGTCAAGGGGGCAGACACAAGGGAAAGAGGAAGGGAGATCGAAAGAACTCTGGAAAAAAAACTACAGAGTGAGTGATAGCAGAGAAGAAGGAGAGTAACCTTCATTCTCGGTCACTGGCGAACAGAGACTCAGTCTTGCAGCATCGTGGTCTCGTCTCGGGGGTGGCTAGTGGTAAATCCGTTGGGAGTCGTTGAGCCTACGATTGGGTGCAAACAAGCACCCCTCTCAGCAGTTGCATCACCTGGTGTTTTTCTGATAAGTGTTATACCTTGTATCTTGAAATTTATATGCTGACATGTATGTTCATAGCCTGTGCAATTATGAATGGTTTCAGTATAAGACTGTCTGCATGGTGTTTTGACCAGAAATGATGGCTGCATGTTTTTATTGGAAAGACCACGTATGGCTTATGTTTATATATGTATATATATGATGACCTTATACAGATTTTCAAGTCTTCTCTCAGGATATTTGTTCCTGTGTTTGTCCTACTTGATGCCTTGGATAGATTTCCTCACGAAGGCACCCTTTCAAGACCACTCCCTTGTTTTCAAGAAGACCTTCGAGTCTGGTCTTCAAAACCTGGTGTAATTTACCTGAGGACCCGAAGGAGGATGTTATGGTTTAAGTCTTAAAATCTTGCACGAGGGAGAATGGTCCTCGTGGACCTCAACATTTCGGCATTTCGGTACCCGGAATACCCAAGGGTGAGTCCCCTTGCACTTGCAAGTCCCGAAACCCTGACTTATGAAATCCTGAATTATTAGTGTGGGGGTAAATTAAGATTTTTCGGAGTTTCGGCACCTGGAGTATCTAGGTGCGAGTTTTCTTGCACTCGTGAGTCTCGAAACCCCGACCCATGAAATACCGAAATGGCAGCGTGTGGATAAGTATCGATTGAAGGACGAGGTCCTATTGGAATATCTGAGGTCAGTCGCGATCGTTAGATTGGAGGAAGAAACGAGGGCGTTAATGCCTCAACCCCTTTCCTTTTATCTTCGTAAGTAGCGAAGAAATCAGGACTGTAGATCCCCAGGATCCGTGGGAGCATCTAGACCGTCCATTTATAGGGACGTGTGGCTGTCGGTAAGCGTTTCGATGTTTCAGTACTCGGGAAGACAAAGGGGAAGAACCCTGATCATCGCGAGTCGCAAAACCCCAATAAACGAAACCCCGAAATAGTTTAAGGAGTGGATGAGATGGGATAGTTCGACATTTCGGTGCCCGGGATACCTAAGTGCGAGTCCCTTTATACCTGAAAGTCCCGAATCTCTGGTTCATGAAATTCGATGGGAGAAACCTTGAAATAGATGCGTAGGTTTAGGAGTCGGTATTTCGGAGTTTTGGCTCCCGAAAGGTCTAGGCGCGAGATCTCCTGTCTGCGCACATCGCGAAACTCCGATTCTCGAAATCCAAAAATGATAATAGGACGGAGTAGCTATGAGTTTCGGTGTTCTGACTCTTGGGAAAACCTAGGAGTGAGACTTCTTGTCATTACCCATCACGAAATCCCGAAGTACGAGATCCGAAAAAGGTCTAGCGTGGGTAAGCCTTGGTGTTTCGGTGTTTTGGCAACCGAGAAACCCAAGGGTCAGTCTTCTTGTACACTTCAATCCCAAAATCTCGATGGTGGGAACCTCGAGATAGGGAAGTATGTTTGGATTTAGTAGTTTGGAGATCGACTCCCGGAAGACCTTGATGTGAGACCTCCTGTCATCGCATCCCCCGAACTCCCGACTTACGAAATCTCGAAGAAATAGAACATAGAGAAGTGTGATATTTCGGTGTTTCGACACTCAGGACATTTAGAGGTGAGTGTCTTGTCCTCGCGTACCCTGAAATCCTGACTTGCAAAACCCTGAGGTATGAAACCCCAAAAATGAGTATGGAGCGACTAGGAGTAATGTTTTGGTGTTTCAGCACCCGGGATATCTAGAGGAAAATGTCTTGTCCTCGCATATCATGAAATCCCGATAGGCGAAGTCCCAAAATGGGGGAGCACACATGGTTTTAGTGTTTCAGCTTTTCGGTGCCCGGGACTACCAAAGGTCATTTTTCCTCGTGTTCGCCAGCCGTGAAATTCCGATGGATGAAACCCCAAAATGAACAAGGGAATACCTGCATCGCGATTTTCCATCTCGCGAAAGTCGATGAGCACCCTCCGATAAGGCCTGTGGCCATAACCGTCGATCAGGGGAGTACGGATAAGGGATGGCAGGGTCTGTATCAGGTCCCGTAGGGAGTCGGGGAATCCTATTCCTTGGAGAAAAGAAGAAAAGGCCGAAAAAATTGGAATTTCTTAGTGGGTGCGTTACAAATTGGTATCAGAGCATGGTTACAACACTTGGCCTGCTTGGGCTGATGAACGAGTTGCGCAGGAGCTCCGTTCGAAACACTCCAAAAGGGAGTAACCCTCTCTCTTAACCCTCTTAATTCAAAAAAGTCAAAGTTTGAAATGAAAATCTGATTTTGTATGCATGAGAAGGAAAAATGAATTTATGCGTGGGTTATGAATGTATCTAAAATATTGACTAACAACCAACGTTTGTCTTTTGCACCCAAGTAGATGATCAGCCGTGGGAAATTACAGACGCATAGAATGGTGACTCACCATGAAGTGGGAGAGAGCTCCCACAATAAATATGAAGAGTCTGACAAAAGGAGGGCAGTAGGGACCCCTCCAGATCTTGATGAAACTGTGAGGAGCCTCATGGTCAAATTACAAAGCTGCAAGGATGACAATGAAAGGATGATGAAAGAACAAGAAAAGAAAACAGAAATTAACACAGTTTTACTGCAGATCTTATCCGACCTACAAAGACAAATGCAACATGAACCTGAGGTACAAAAACATGGTCATATCAGTGGCCACATTGAGAGGTGCACCTTGAAAAAGGTCCACCCCAGAGGTAAAGAACAAGCGATGGACGATTCCTATGAGAAGGAGGCGGGCGATTCGGAGGGCTCTTCTAGCAGCAAAACCAGTTCCTATTCTCGAAGGAAACATAAGAAGCAAAATCCTTCCAAAGGTCATAAATTCAAAGAATTCAGAAAAGCCAAACCACCCTCCTTCGACGGTGAAATAAAGAAGGGAGAGGAAGCAGAGGCCTAGTTGCTTGGACTAAAGAAATATTTTAGAGTCCATGACTTTTCAGAAAATTTGAAGGCCCGAGTGGCCACCTTCAACTTGAAAGGAAAGGCTTCCATTTGGTGGGAAGACGTTAAGAATGTGAAAGGGGTTCATGAAGAGGACCTGTCATGGAAGAAATTTGAGAAATACTTCCGGAAGAAGTATTTGTCAGAAAAATATTTCGACGAGAAGACCAAAGAGTTTTATGAACTCAAACTAGGACAACTCACTATAGAAGAATATGTCAACAAATTCCTCGATTTGTTGAGGTATGTACCTTATATAAAAGCGGAAAAGCAAAAGGTGCAACGCTTCATCAGTGGACTATCTAAGGACTATCGAAATAGAATTGAATTCGATGAGCCAAAGACTCTAGAAGGCACTATTCGAAAGGCAACCTATTGTCATGAACAGTTTGGGCATCGAGCAGAACCTCGCGAAGGATGGAAATAGAAGAATAGTTCAAGATTTCAGAAAAAGGGGATTGAATTCCCAGGATTTAAGAAATATAATAAGAATCCAAGAATGAGCTTCCCATCCTGGAGTGTGTATTAGAAAAACAGGACCGCGGAGCAATAAAATAAAATAAATGTGGAAATAAAACACAGAAGATGCACAATACAAGAGAGACACAGATTTACGTGGTTCACCCAATGTGGGCTACGTCCACCAAAGAAATTGCCAGGTCCTTTCTTTATTATTATCCAACAAAATGAAGGGATACAACCTACAGCAAAACCTGTTGTAACTTCCTCTTCTTTCTCTCACAGTCTCCTCTCTTAGAATACAATACTCGCCAACATACATAGCCGCAATACATTTCCCTCATAAAAGAGGGTTGCCTTCTAGGG
>ML776582.1:886987-932961 GCA_009831015.1 Picea engelmannii
GACTGCCTATCATTTCGAAGAAGAAGAGGTTTTTTCCCTTTATGGGTTTCCTCGTGAAAACCTGTCTCTGTGTATACTTTATGTGTGACTGATGTTCTTTATTTTTACTGTCCATATACTGTGTATTGTTGATGATCACTTGAAGTAAGACTAATAAGGTTTTAAAAGGAATAAAATTGTTTAAGCTCATATACAACTAATTCACCCCCCCCCCCTCTCAGTTGTTTTTAGTATTTCCAACAGGTTATACCAGCCTGCCAATTGATGTTGGGTAAATTCCTCACCCAAGCAACCCTTAACTTAATACCCCTGGGATCGTATGATCTTTTGATTGGTATGGATTGGCTAGCCACCCATAAAGCCATATTGGATTGTTACCATAAAACCTTAGAATGTGTAAGTAAAGAAGGGAAAAAGATAACCCTTCAAGGGATCCAAAAACCTGTCTCAGTAAGACAAATATCAGCTCTGCAAATGAGAAAGTATTGCTGAAAGGGATGTCCCCTATATGCAATACAAGTGCTGAAAACAATCAAAGGTGACAAACCAAGCCCTGACGATCACCCTATCCTGAGAGAATATAGAGATGTGTTTCTAGAAGAGGTACCGGGTCTACCTCCGAGAAGAGACATAGACTTCTCAATAGAACTTGCACCAGGAGCGGTGCGAGTGTCTAGGACACCCTACCAGATGAGAACACCCGAGTTAGTTGAACTCAAGTTGCAATTAACAGAAATGATGGATAAGGGCTATATTCGGCCCAGTGTGTCTCCATGGGGAGCACCAGTCCTGTTTGTGAAAAAGAAGGATGGTACCCTTAGACTGTGTATAGATTATAGGCAACTCAATAAGGTAACCATAAAGAACAAGTACCCCTTACTTAGGATCGATGACTTGTTCGATCGATTGGGGGGTGCATCTATTTTCTCAAAGATTGACTTGAGGTCGGGATACCATCAAGTCCAAATTAAGGGTGAAGACATCCATAAAACTGCCATCCAAACACGGTATGGTCACTATGAGTTCATGGTAGTGCCATTTGGGTTAACCAATGCCCCTACCACTTTTATGTGCTTGATGAACAATTTACTCAACAAATTCCTAGACAAATTTGTGTTGGTTTTTATTGAAGATACATTACTTTACTCCAAGAATAGAGAAGAGCATGAACAACATCTTAGGCTTGTGCTACAAGTGCTGAGAGAACATCAGCTCTATGCCAAATTCAGCAAATGTGAATTCTTCCAGAAGCAAATACGTTACTTAGGCCATGTTCTATCCAAATAAGAAGTAGCAGTAGACCCTGATAAAATCAGGTCTATCATGGAATGGCCTACTCCAAAGGATGTTTCAGATATCAGATACTTTATGGGATTAGCAGGATACTATAGGAGATTTATAAAAGGATTCTCCAAGATTGGTTGTCCAATCACTTCCCTCCAGAAGAAGGGGATAAAATTCATGTGGACACAAAAATGTGAAGAAAGATTTCAAACCCTGAAACATCTACTGACCCATGCACCCGTGTTGAAGATCGTTGATCCCGAAGCTGACTTCCTCGTGTGCACAGATGCTTGTAAGGAAGGGCTCGGAGGAGTCCTTATGCAAGGAGGAAATGTGGTCTGCTATGAATCCCAAAAATTGAATGAGCACGAAGTCAACTATGTGACCCATGATCTAGAGTTGGCTGCCATAGTGCATGCCTTGAAAACGTGGAGGCATTACCTCCTGGGAAGAAAATTTGTACTTATGACAGACCATTGTGGATTGCAATATCTGTTTGACCAACCAAAGCTTAATTCTAGACAAGCTAGGTGGATGGCCCTCCTTAGCGAGTTTGATTTCGAAATCAAACACATTAAAGGAAAGGAAAATAGGGTGGCCGATGCCCTTAGCGGAAGTATGAAAAAAATTCACCTGGCCACGGTGAGTACCTGCGAGACGGATGTCAAAGAAAGAGTTAGAAATGCACAAGGAACAGATCCATTCTTCCATACCGTGACCTCATACCTGCAACAAGAACCCACATGGATAAAGTATGGAGACTACCAGATGATGGAAGAAGGTCTGCTCACTTACCGAAGCAGATTGTATATTCTAGATTGTGACAACTTGAAGAGGTTCATTATGGATGAACTACATAAAAGACCCTATACTAGTCATCCAAGATATCAGAAAATGATCACGGCCACCATGAAACAATTCTATTGGCCTGGGTTGAAGAAAGACATAGCCAAGTACCTAGCCAAATGCATAGAATGCCAACAAGTAAAAGTAGAACACCGACACCCAGCAGGATTATTACAACCTCTACCAATCCCAGAATGGAAATGGGAAACCATCTCCATGGACTTCATCACCGGATTACCAACCTTGACCAAACAAAATGACGCCATCATGGTAGTAGTGGATAAATTGAGTAAGTCTGCTCATTTCATCCCTGTCAAATCGACTTGCAAGGCAATAGATATCGCCCAGGTATTCATGAAGGAGATATTTAGACTGCATGGCATGCCAAAAGAGATCATGTCTGACAGAGACATGAAGTTCACTTCCAACTTTTGGAAATCATTGATGGTGGGTTTAGAGACCAAATTGTAGTTTAGAACTGCCTATCACCCTCAAACTGATGGAAAGACAGAAAGAGTGAACCAAATACCTGAATACATGCTAAGAATGCATGTAATGCATCAACCCAAGAAGTGGGAAGACCACCTGACACTGGTAGAATTCGCCTACAACAATGGCTACCAAGAATCCTTAAAGATGAGTCCCTTCGAAGTCCTCTATGGTAGGCCGTGTAACACTCCAGTCAGCTAGAGTAATCCCATAAACAAGATTTCTTTTGGACCCGACATGTTGAAAGAAATGGAATAGCAAGTGACTCAGATAAAACAAAACCTAACGGTCGCTCAGAACCGACAGAAAATTTATGCCGACCAAAAGAGAACTCCAAGAGAGTTCAAAGCAGGAGATCATGTATATCTCAGAGTTAGGCCTAGGAAAAGTTCCCTGAAAATGGGAGCTTGTGCCAAGTTAGCACCTCGGTATTGTGGAACCTTTGAGGTTCTAGATAGAGTGAGACCTGTAGCCTATAGGCTAGCACTTCCTCCCACAGTAAAAGCACATAATGTTTTCCATGTTTCATTATTGAAGAAATATGTAAATGATGCTAACCATATAATTGATTGGTCTGTGATCCAGGTAGAACCGGAGGAAGAATTTCTACCAAAACCTCAATGCATACTGGACAAAAAGGAAACCCCGCTTTGGAACTGAACCATTGCACAGGTCAAGGTGTAATGGAAACATTTTGGCCTAGATGAGGCTACATGGGAAATGGAGGATGCCATGAGACGGGCATATCCAATTTTGTTTACATCTGTACATGCATGTCAAGTTGATAGATAGAACATATAGGACAACGTTCCTTTAAGGGGGAGCGAATTGTAACACCCTGTTTCCCCCAGTCTGTAAAAATAACTATACTGGCCAAGTATTGTGGCAAACTCAGAAATGTGAATGTGTGATGTGAATGGACCTTGTGAAAAAGGTCGACGAATGTAAATAATATTATGAATATATATATTGCAGGACTGTTGAGAGGGGGATGTGTTGAAAAAGAGACCACGATGGTTGAAGAAAGGTGGTGGAAGGCACCTGGAATGGTGGCGTTAACTTCCACCGAAACCAATACCATATTTGGACTTCACTGGCCCGGAGAACCAAGAGCGGCTCGCTGGCCCCAAATTAAATCACTCGCCAGGTTGGTAGGTAAATGGCTCCTCATGAGTAATGAGGGATGGGGGTGAACCGCCCAATCATAGAGTCCTCAGACCTGACCACCGCGAGGAATATCGTGCCACATGCAACCTTGTCGAAAAGAGAAAAGGTAGGAAGAGTGTGTGATCAAGGGGGTAGACGCAAGGGAAAGAGGAAGGGAGATCGAAAGAACTCTGGAAATAAAACTATAGAGTGAGTGATAGCAGAGAAGAAGGAGAGTAACCTTCATTCTCAGTCACTGGAGAACAAAGACTCAGTCTCGCAACATCATGGTCTCAGCTCGGGGGTGGCTAGTGGTAAATCCGTTGGGAGTCGTTGAGCCTACGGTTGGGTGGAAACGAGCACCCCTCTCAGCAGTTGCATCACCTGGTGTTTTTCTGATAAGTGTTATACCTTGTATCTTGAAACTTATATGTTGACATGTATGTTCATAGCCTGTGCAATTATGAATGGTTTTAGTATAAGACTATCTACATGGTGTTTTGATCAAAAGTGATGGCTGCATGTTTTTATTGGAAAGACCACGTATGTCTTATGTTTATATATGTATATATATGATGAACTAATACAGATTTTCAAGTCTGCTCTCAGGAGATTTGTTCCTGTATTTGTCCTACCTGATGCCTTGGATAGATTTCCTCACAAAGGCACCCTTTTGAGACCACTCCCTTGCCTTCGAGAAGACCTTCGAGTCTGGTCTTCAAAACCTGGTGTAAATTACCTAAGGACCCGAAGGAGGATGTTATGGTTTAAGTCTTAAAATCTTGCACGAGGGAGAATGGTCCTTGTGGACCTCAACATTTTGGCATTTCGGTACCCAGAATACCCAAGGGCGAGTCCCCTTGCACTCGCAAGTCCCGAAACCCCGACTTGCGATATCCTGAATTATTAGCGTGGGGGTAAATTAAGAGTTTTCGGAGTTTCGGTACCCGGAGTATCTAAGTGCGAGTTTTCTTGCACTCACGAGTTCTGAAACCCCGACCCGCGAAATCCTGAAATGGCAGCGTGTAGATAAGTATCGATTGACGGAAAAGATCCTGTCGGAAGATCTGAGGTCAGTCATGACCGCTAGATTGGAGGAAGAAACGAGGGATTTAATGCCTCAACCCCTTTCCTTTTATCTTCATAAGTAGCAAATAAATCGGGACCATAGATCCCCAGGATCCATGGGAGCATCTGGACCATCCATTTATAGGGATGTGTGGCTGTCGGTAAGCGTTTCGACGTTTCGGTACCCAGGAAGACAAAGGGGAAGAACCCTGATCATTGCGAGTCACGAAACCCCGATAACCGAAACCCCGAAATAGTTTAAGGAGTGGATGAGATGGGATAGTTTGGCATTTCGGTGCCCAGGATACCTAAGTGTGATTCCCTTTATACTCGCAAGTCCCGAATTTTCGGTTTGCGAAATTCAATGGGAGAAACCTTGAAATAGATGCGTAGGTTTAGGAGTCGGTATTTTAGAGTTTCGGCTCCTGGAAGGTCTAGGCGCGAGATCTCCTATCTGCGCACATCGGGAAACTCCAATTCGGTGTTTTGGCAACCGGGAAACCCAAGGGTCAGTCTTCTTGTACACGTCAGTCCTGAAATCCCCTTGGCGGGAACCTCGAGATAGGGAAGTATGTTTGGAGTTAGTAGTTCGGAGTTCAACTCCCGAAAGACCCCGTTGTGAGACCTCCTGTCATCGCATCCCCCGAACTCCTGACTTACGAAATCCCGAAGAAACAGAACATAGAGAAGTGTGATATTTCGGTGTTTCGGCACCCGGGTGTCTTGTCCTCGCGTACCCCGAAATCCCTACTTGCGAAACCTCGAGGTATGAAACCCCAAAAATGAGTATGGAGTGACTAGGAGTAATGTTTTGGTGTTTTAGCACCCGGGATATCTAGAGGCAAATGTCTTGTCCTCGCATATCATGAAATCCCGATAGGTGAAGTCCCAAAATGGGGGAGCACACATGGTTTTAGTGTTTCGGCTTTTCGGTGCCCGAGACTACCAAAGGTCAGTTTTCCTCATGTTCGCTAGCCGCGAAATTCCGATGGATGAAACCCCGGAATGAACAAGGGAATACCTGCATCGCGATTTCCCGTCAGGCGAAAGTCGATGAGCACCCTCCGATAAGGTCTGTGGCCATAACCGCCGATCAGGTGAGTGTGGATAAGGGATGGTAGGGTCTGTATCAGGTCCCGTAGGGAGTTGGGGAATCCTATTCCTCGAAGAAAAGATGAAAAGGCCGAAAATTTAGGAATTTCGTAGTGGGTGTGTTACAAAATCCCAATTTTCCAAATTGGGACCTGCCATTAAAATGATCCTTCAAGATGATTCCTCCAATTCTTTTTCAACATATAGATAGATGAAAAATAATATTGCGATCCAATCTAGCTCATGAACTGATGTCCTCAAGAGAGAATAAACCCCAAAAATGCAAGGGAAAACTTGGGAGTCTCACCCAAACTGGGGCTGAGGAGAGAATGTAAGTCGAAGGATTGAAAGGAGTCCAGGGTTTCATGCACAAACTTGAGCTTCCCCAAAACCACAGACCTAAGTTGAAAATCATATCCCTATATTCCTTGATGTTGAACTCAACAATGAAGAATCATTTTGCATAAGGATGAATGCAAGCCTCTTTTTGCATGATTGGGATCCAAATATAAGAAATCATGTCATTGAGATATGCTAACCTTGGTCGGAAACCATTGAAGCGGTAAACTAAACCCATGTATCTAAAATAATATTGATTGTCATTGGTGGTTTTTTCCATGGGAATGGTTATTGATGGGGTTTCTTAAACCATAAAAGAATATGAAGGGGAAATGAAATCTCTCTAGACTACATCCAAGAAGGAAGAGCCATATTGAAAACCAGGAAAATGGCACGTCGACGTCCTTCCATAGGACACGAAGGGAACTTCCCAATGGTTCTCATCACTAGAAAATTTAGAAGCGGACTTTGCCATGTCTGATGAGAGAGATAAAACACTACAAAATGCACTAGGCAAGCTCAAGGAGCATCTGTGAGTGGCCAGGGTTAAACCCTAGCCATCGTAGCTATGCACATGAGCAACTCCATCCTTTTCCTAGACCATTTTTTGTGATATATTTTTTATAATATGGTTATTTTAAACTATATCCATTGTAATGTTACATATAAAAAAATACATTTATAAAAAAAATAGTTGATTTTCAAGGTAAATATTTAAGGAATATTAAACAAGAACTTGCAAGTTCCTATTTATTTTGAAATGATGTTACATGATAGAAATTTTTAATACCATTTATATTTATGGCCCGCTCATACTATATGGAAGTAGAGCCTTCTCATCAATATCGTCTTCTAGGTCTTTCTAAATTGCAATAAACATATAAATCAGTCTTTCAAGAAAATCCCATAGAACTCCCTCCTAATATAGATATGGAACATGTTATTTACATTAACCCCAATAAATGATCCACACTATTTCAACCTCACATATACAACCTCTTTATAAATATGAGATATAAAATCTCATGAACAAACTCTTAAAAGTAGGAATCAATACTTAATCAAAGTCCTAAGTAGTAGTGAGAATATGTATCAATGGACTTCATCTTCATCTCATTGTTGATTTATTTTATAAGCATGTTTATAAGCTCCATACACATATGTCACATCATTAGTGATAGGAATCCTTGGATTATAAGTCTCTTTTTATAATAAATTTTTATATTTATAGGAGTCACCTTCACTAAGCATCTTGAGGGGTATCTTATGATGTATTTACTATAAAAAAATACACAAAAGGATTAGAGGAATTGGTTACATTTAACATTAAATGCATGCCCACAAATTTATTAGATGATATTGCATATAAACTTATGGCCATTGACTAAAAAAGGACCTCTTTCATATTATATGTATTTGACATACGAATAATTTGGTGTAGGTAGTTAGTTGGACCAATTTTGTGAATAATCTAGTTTGGGGTTCAAGATATTTGTGAAAATTTTGTCAACATTTTAACTTTTGATGTTAACTTCAATATTTTATTTATTTTGATATAATTATAACCATTATCCAAGTTATACATTTCACCCATTTTGTTTTATAGATTGCTACTCATTTCTCTTGTTGCAATAAAACATTTAGCAAATGAATATTTTTACACAAAATGTATTAAGTGTATCTAGATAAGTATGTATCAAACACAATTTGATTATTTTACATGATTGTGAACATAAAATATTATTCTACATATCAAAGTTCCATTAAATTATTTCAAGGTGGAGTATGTAGTGATGTCTCTAGTTATAATCAATCTCAATCCACTAGTTACTAGGCGCTATTGTAGAACAACAAAGATACTTGTGCACATAAAAACCCTTTTATTAGTTGAATTTATGACAATAAATATTTATAGAAAAATCCTTTTATGCAATGCCTCAATAGAACAACATGCAAAGTTACAATTAAAAATGATTCATAATTCATTAAAAAATGTAAAGTTCCAAAACGATTTAATTTATTTTCAACGTGATGATTGTAAATGGTTGTTAACTTTTCATATCCAACATCATAAAATGACAAAAAAACATAATTGGCCTATTATAGATAACCATAATAAAATGACACCTCCACAATATAAATGTTGAAATAAAACATGTACATATCACTCTCCACTTCCATCAACTTGGTTATCTTCCTCGCTTAGTATGATAAAATTATTTCTTTTGAAAAGATGTTTTAATCTCAGATTGTGTCTTAGTATGAACCTAGGCAAGTTCTACGAAAACTTATTGGAGATTGGCTTTGAAAAATAAACTCATTATTGTTGGGGTGATTGTAACTTTTTTTTTAGAAATGACGAGGTTTTGGTAGAATCTAGACAAGTGGACCCACTCACATATTTTATGTTGGAGAAGATATAAAGGGCCAACCTATGTGACCTAGACCTAACTAAAATTGTCCCAAATTGGTGAAATTTTCATTCAAGTAGGGATGGGTTAGCAAACAAGTTTGAATAGTCCATGGTTTTAAAATCCGTGATGGACAGAGTGGAAATATTTTAAACTTGGATAGGCTCAGACGAAGTATTAGATCATGTTCCTATTTTTGTATAGCTTGGAAAGGAGAATTGGAAACCTTCAAGGCCTTTTAAATATAATCTTCATTGGTTAAATGATGAAGAGTTCAATACTTTAGTAAAATAGTAGTGGAGGATTTTTTATCCTTCTATGAAGGGATCTATGATACTTCAATTAAGTGAAAACCTAAAGCAAGTAAAGAAATCCATTGTAGAGTGGGCACTCTTAGAAATTTAGTTCCTCCCATAAATAATTAAAATAAGTTGAAGAGGATATCGATCAAGGTGTTATTTAATAATAATTTTAAGCATATTTGTTTTTAGAAAAAAAACAAAGTTGAGTTGAAAATATCATTAAAAAAAAAACATGTTATTACATTGAGTTCAACATCAAATTGTAGGGCATTTTTTAAAGTTGGAGCATTTCTTTGGTGGATAAGTTGATATTAAAGTGATTTTCATATTTATCATTAACAATATTGCTAATGTTTAGGACCAAATTTAGCACTATGTTTAGTGCCATGTTTTGCATTGAATTTAATACTAGGTTTAGTGTTGAATTTAGCATTGGGTTTAACACTTTGTTTAGTGTTGACTATCTATAAATTAAAATTTAAAGAAAAAGAATTGGAAAACATGAACATAAATAGTAATGGAATGTTTGGATTGGAACCCAAATCACTTGCTAAAAGGTAGGATCTCCACTTGAGCTACATTCCCACAAAAATCTACTATTAAAAGTGTAGATCTAAAGTATAATTAGATTGAACTAGTGAAAATTAAAATTTACCGGAACATAAACAACAAATGGTAAAAGAAAAATAGAAATGGAAAATAATAGGAAAATGTTCGGATTTGAACCAATATCACTCACCAAAAAAAATAACTCTATTGAGCTACATTCCCACAAAAATTTGGCAAAGTGCATATTTGAAATAAAACTAGTGTAACCTATGTATGTAAAAAAGAGAATAGTGAAAATATAAGATACAAATAATAATTTAATACTAATGGGAAAGTAAGTAAGATGGGTAAAAATATTTTGAACTTGGATCTCCTTATGGGAATGCAAGGGACTTCCTTAAGATATGCCCATGAACCAAATATGTGCATTATAAACACCCCCCAAGATACCTTTTTTATTTCTTTTTCCATTAAACCTACAACGATAAAACAACAATAAACATTATGAAATCAATAAAGTAAAATAAATGCAAATGAGGAAGGAAGGAGGAGAAGGGAAGGTAAAATTTGTTATCTTCATCATGGAGGTCCCTCCATGAAATCCTATCCTCCATGAATGAAACCCCAAACTTACAACAAGAAAAGAACAATAAACATGAAAAAAACAATAAAGGAAAATAAACATAAAAAGAGGAAGGAAGGAGAAGAAGGTAATGGAAAACACATTATCTCCATCATGGAGGTTCTTCCATGGAATCTCATCCTCCATGCATGAAACCCTAAACTCACAACAACAAAAACAACAATATACATGCAAATCAATAAACGAAAAGAAAAGTAAAAGAGGGAGCTAGGAGGAGAAGTGAAGGGGGAATCCATTACTTTTCTGATGAAGGTTCCTCCATGAAATTGAAACCATATCCTCCACGAGGATGAAACCTAATCCTCCTCGAGGATGAAACCCTAAGAAAGGAAAGGGCGAAAATAGAAAGGAGGAGAAGAGATTAGAGAAAGAGAGGAAATGAGAAAATAATGAGAGTAGAGTTTGAGGGGTTTTTTGAGAAAAAATAATATATTTTAATTAAAATAATAGGAATACCCTCACACTCACGAGGATTGAGACAAGTAGATTATTTTTAGGGATTGATGTTTTAAAAAAAATATTTTTCTTTTATTTAATTACTCAATAAACTTGATGCTAAATCTAATGTTAAACCTTATACTTAATCCAATGAAAAATTTGATGCTAAATTTGTCACAGTTGACATTAAGTTTAGCATCTACCTATAAAATAATATCAAATTTAACATTGAAACATGAAATAATACCTAGTTTTCTTCAAAACTGCGGAAAAGTTTTACTCTAAAGGTAAATTGAAGATAAAATAGAAGATAAAATCTCCAAAGGTAAATTAAAGATAAAATAGAAGATAAAATGAAACTATGACATAGTATTGTTGTAGTGTATTAGAATATAAGAAGAAAAACCTATAAGAACGTGAAGAAGCAAATCGGAGATGAAAAATTAAGGCAATATGGCTTACCTAGGGAGATGAGAACACCCAGTTTTTTTTATAACTATTCTAAAGGTAGGAAACTTCATAATATAATTTGGGAAATGTTGACGGAGGAAGGAAACAAGGAATATACCTTTAAGGAGTTAGAAAATATGGGAGTGCCTTTAGTGAGACTTTATTTTGGCATTCTTTTACCCTGGTTTTCCTTTCTCTTTACATCCTTTTTCCATAATTACTGATTTTTTCTTGACCAAAGATGCTATAGGTACTTTTTCATTCATAATTTGGTATTTCATTGAATTCTGATAACGTATTGAATTCTGATAACGTATTAGGAATATTTTTGTATTCTTTGTATCTAACTTGTAAGTTTAAAGAATTGTTATAGATTATGTAAATCTAGGTTCCAACTTATTGGTTTAGATTATGTAAATCTAGGTTCCAACTTCATTATGAGATTCCATTGTTGTGTAACGACTGCTATGGATCCCTGAATTATAGCACTAATATTCCTTATTTCCATGTGTTTGTTTGCTACAGATTCATTACTAATGATACCCACATATTGTTGTTGTAGAACTCGTAAATACTATGCTATAATGTTTTTAGTGCACGATCCTATTTTGAAATGACATGAAATTAATTAGTAAATATATTGTGTTGGTTAAAATATGTTGACTACTATGTAGGCTGGATACTAGGAATTCAATATTGTAAGTATTGCAGCACACTGTATTTAATAGTGTTAATAGGACTATTACATTATATTTTTATAAAAGAAACATCGACCTCTTTGTGAAGGGGTGAAAGATACCATGTGTTGTAGATATTTTGATATAATAAAGTTTGATTTATTTTCATTCCTGTATTTCTATGCATGATTAAGTAGAAATAATTTGAAGTGTTTAGGTTTTTCCAGAAAGAAAATTAACACAATTATATTAAAGTATATAATTTTTTACATTCGCTTTATCGGCTGCTATTTAAAATAGCCCAAAATAAGAATTGCATTAGAATACTACATTACAATCCTAAAAAATTTCCAGGTGATAGGATATAACAATATCAAGTGTTGTCAATAAGGAGGTTGTCCATAGCAGGACTCAAAAAAGTTCATAATACATTCTTCCCTAAGTTCTGTGAGAATTGTGCCAATAACTAAACTGAAGTCCCTGATAGATAGTCATAAAAAAAGTAGATCAAAAAAGATATCAGGATAGGAAACCTCCATCAATAAATTTTGATGATATTTTTAAGATTCTCTTTTCCATCTATCCACTTGTGAAGCACTATATTTCCTTCTGGTTCTCTTAGTTCTTTTTTTTATTGATCACCTGCAGCTCTGTTGAAATTACGATAAATATAATAGAAGTTTATATCAACAATTTTTTCCTTTAATATGATGATTCTCCTTTTCCATCCTTCCAATGCACTAACTCAGAGGTTTCCTTTTTTATTTAACCAATTGATAATAGCAGAGGAATCACCAAATACCTGTAGCTTTTCAATGTCAAGAAACTTTGCTAATTGTAAAGTTGTCGAGGCTCCCATTAATTCTACCTTCGTGTTTGTACCATATCCACAGTTCACAAAGCAATTGTATGTCGTTGATGCAGATAATTTTATAATCCCTCCAACTCCGTAGCATCTTCCATCCCCCTGGGCCGCTCTGTCAAAAAATGCTACTGGGTACTCAATTATATCGGTGTTCAAGCAGGAACAGGGACGAGCATTTTTAAGCTTTATTATCGGCTTATGATAGTTGCACAAAGATTTAATAACAACCGTTGTGACTGATGGTTCCTTCCCATCACAAATGGCTGCTTTCTCGCTTGCCAAATGTTCCAACAAGTGTATGGCACAAGACTGGGTGAACCTATCTTTGCCTCAATCCAATTTGTAATACACTCACATAGGTTATTCCCATTCTAGTTATGAGCAATTTTTGTATGCCTCTTAATATTTTTCCATACTGCACTTGTAAAGGAACATAATATAAACATATGTGACCTATGCTCCACCTCCTTTTTACAGAAAATACACCTTCCCGGTCCAATCCAAACCTTATGTAGAATATTTTCCCAAGTCACTATCTTGTTATAAACAGCCAACCATAGAAAAGATTTAATATTTTGTGGAATATCCCATTTCCACATTTGAATCCTCCAACTGATGACCAAAGGGAGGTTTTGTGTTGTATGTATTGCCTCATATACATTCTTTACCGTAATAACACCAGATGAACCCCCCCCCCCCCCCCCCCTATCCAGATCAGTTTATCTAAATTCTCTGTGAGTATCACTCCAGCTACCTGGAAATCCCATCGGAATTGTTTCCATTCACTAGAAAGATCCCCTGTTAAACCCAATTCACCACTATCTTTCCAATTTGATAAGAAGGTGTTATGATCATGTTGATACCATATTTGTGCTAATAAAGAGATATTCTTATGTTTGAGCACTTCTATTAGATTAGAGGATAGAAACGAGGAGGGTCCAAGACCCAGAATGTTGTCCCTACCCAAGCACACTTCAATTCCCGATCCGGGTTTCCAACTGATCCAGTTTGTGATAATATGCATTGAATTTATAAGTCTGGACCATATTTTTTATGCCGACGGGTAATGGAAAGTTGTCGACCTTAGCCAATTGCTCATAGTGTTGTGGGGGAAGTAAAAACTCTATGCCAAATACTTGGTTTTGTAATAACTCTCCATAATATCAAGGCCACCAAATCCTTACCAAAATAAAATATATTGTGCAAACCCCAGCCACCCCTTTTCTTTGGCCGAGCTAATAGTTCCCCCTGCATAGATCATAGGTTTTTTTTATCTGTTTCCACTCCAAATAAAATTATAGAGTATGCTCCTTAACTTATGAAGAATAGAAATAGGAATCACTGCTAGAGATAACCAGTAGATAGGCTGACTTTCCAAAACTAATTTACACAAAATGTATCTATCCCCGAAGGAAATCCATCTGTAGCTCCAGTGATGTATTTTCTTCTCCACTTTTGTTAAAAGCCACCTCCAATCAATTGCTTTTTGAACCCATGAATTCAAATAATAGCCCAAATACTTGAAACCGACCGATAAATCGGAAAAGTTATAACGCAGTATAATTTTGAAAGATGATATGTCTGACCCATCCATCCCTGAGAAGTGTACCGTCAATTTTATCGGTGTAATGTCCCCAAGGCTGAGCCCTGTTGTAAATCATGTCTATGAAGTATAAAGCTTACATTATGAATTGTAATTATGTTTTATAGGCTGGTGAGCCAAGTTTATATAAGCTGGTGGGCTTATGTGTTATTAAGCCGGAGAGCCTAAGTGTTAAGGCCGAGAGTCTGCTTTTGTGTATGTAATCATGCAGGACATTAATAAAAAAATATAAACACCGTTGCGTGCAGACCGACCACGATGAATGAGTGATGGAGGACTAAGCTTCCACAGAATGGGTAAGGGATTGGGGGCTGGAAGGTGGGAAAGAGAGGCTAAGTGTTGAGCCTAGGGGCTTAAGTCCTTGGGAATAATATTTTAATATTATTCCAAAAGCCATGTGAAATATATACTTTTATCCTAAGTTCCTGGAAAAAGAGGAACACATGTTGATGAAGTGCATGCAGCTTCATGGGTGACATGTGTCAACCCAGGCACATGCAGTTAAAAACTACAGAAGTCAGTCGTGGAGGGGGGTTCGGTCATTCTGTCATCCTCCACCTGAGTTCCCGTGATGCTCGTCTGAACGTGTTTTTCCTCTGCATCTGATCCCTGTACACCCTCACGCATCCCTGAAACCTGGGCCGTGAGTCTGTCCGGTATTGTTGGTTGGGGAAAATTGAATGTCTCGTAATTGCTGAGCCTTGTTATGTTGTAGCATCTGTCTATCACCAGTTTTGGGAAGCCCATGTCTGTGTTTCCAGTGGACTATTGTGGTCGCGCAGTGCTTGACTGCATGTGTCTTGTGGACCATTGTATGTTCGTGTGGAGCCTCATGGTTGGCCGACTGTGTTGGAACGAAGTTGAAGAAGCAGGTTATTAGGCCTATGAGCATCTCTCTCCAGGTGAGAGAGTTTGTTGGGAAGTGGTATTCTTCCAGAGAGAGTCCAACACCAGCTACAGATCTCTAAGACTTCCTGATCTAGCCTATTGTCGAGACCTAGAGAGGGAGGTGAAGCACCGATGGACTATTCTTGTGAAGGTGTATACTCCTGGGTGGACCAAGCATGTGGGGAATGAGAGTTTGTGAGTAGTGGGTGTAAGAAGGCTCCTTGAGAGAATCCTTTCAGTTTCTCTGTGCAGTTTTCCCTGTAACCTCATCCTAGATTAGGATTCCTTGCCTTGGGTGGAGCTTAGTCCCAGCTCGGGGGTGACCCACTGCTGAGCATGATGAGTAGTGTGGTCTAAGGCTGGGAGGTTCGTGGAAGGCCTACATGTGGTGGGTGGAATTACCACGGTTTCAAATATAAGTATCAGCTTATGCTTAATATTATGTTTTCCATGCCTGTAATGCTTATATGTATCATGTATTTTGTTGTGCATATGAATTATTGTTAATGAAAGGGATTAATTATGTTAGCAGTAATTTGGTGCTTACTCTGAGTTAAATGTGTTTAATATGACTTAAATGCATGTTATTAATTAAGTATGAGAATGATGTTGCTCCGCACAGTAGCGTTTTCCTGGTCTAGTGGGGTTGATGGTGGGGAATGTTACAGTTTGGTATCAGAACCTAATTTCAACGCTGAGCCTGGATGGGTCAGATAAGTGATCTTTGGACGTAGTTTTTGAGAAGGAAATTGTGTCTGGAGGACTAATTTCAGACCTCAGAATGTTTCTGAGTGTCAATGGACTACTTGACCATGTTACAAAGCCCAGGAGTGTAACGGTATTATAAAACTGCAGCCGGTGTGGTATACAACCATAGGGAGAGAGAGAACTCCACACCAGAGGTGTTGGATCATTTCGTGAATTCGGGGAGCGCGAACTTGGAGTGCAGACCAAATTCTTGGTCACTCCAAGTCCCGAATCGCGAAAGAGATTAACAAGGGTAGAATCGGACGGTGGAGCGCTTCCAGGAAGAAGTGTTGAAATTTCGTGAGCCATCGGATCCAGCCAACTAGTGAGGAAGTTAGGGCTGAAGAGATTCGATAGGTGTAAGCATAGGAGAAATCTGGACCGTTAGATCCAAATCATCGAGGATCATTGGATCTTGTACAAGAACGCGTGTATCGGAATTCAGGGATTGAAGTGACAAGAGATTTGGAGTCGCTGCATCGTGAACTCTCGGTTATCGAAAACCTAAAACCCTGAAATCCTGAAATGATCTACACCATAGATCATAGGAGAGGAACTTGACCGTTGGATCAAGTAGATGAATAGACCGTAAATTTCAGAATTTCGCAAAACGAAAGTTCGAGATGTGTAGATGCACAAACTCCTGATGCCCGAAACTTCGAAACAAAAAGTAAAAGTAGTGGGGCCCCTAACATCGCTGGGAGTGAGGTGGACCTTCTTAAGGACACCATGTGTCACTACCTTGGTGGGTGACAGCTGTGTTGTGGACTCGGAGGGTAAGGAAATCGAATTTTCGGAGGTCGGGAGTTGGAGAGGGAAGCAAGTGTGAGAACCTTCGGGACCAAAACCCCGAAGCCCCAAAATCCCGAAACGCGAAACCTGGAAGCCCTGAAATCCTGAAACCCAAAGTTTCATTTGGAGAGTCTTGTAGCACCTAGCAGTTTAGCGTTTGATCATGGCCTATGGATGCATGAGCTGGGGACTAAGAAAATGGGAGCTATCGTCGGGGGTTGCAGAGCCAAACAGAGCTCAAACAATTCATGGAATCAAAACGTTTTCTTATTCGTGTTGGTTTATGAATGTGGTAGTTTTATTAAGGGTTTAAGGCCTGACAAAATTCGGTTGACTGCACATTGTGTGTGCAGAGTTCAACGGGTGTTAGGAAAGCTGTGAATCGACGCCAAGTATAGAAATGGAAGAGGTGCAGATTGCCTCCAATTCATAGAATGAAAGAGAAGGAAATGATGTCAACTTGGGAGTCGAAGGGTCAAAATCTAATGGGCACGGAAGAGAATTGGATAAGGAAGGACATATGATGAAAATCATTGAAAGATTGCAGAGAGAAGCCCAGGCTCGCCGAGATGATAGTCGAAAGCTCATGAAAGTCAGGGATAGGTAGGGTGAATTCAACTTAAATATGTTGAAAAGTCTGGAAAGAATAGAAAAGAAATTGGAAAAGGAGAGTGACTCAAGAAAAACAGGGATTCGCAAGACCCCTAAGAGAAAAAGAAGATCGAGGAGTGTTAGCAAACATCGTCGTCGCTCCCCAAAGAATTCCGATAAGGAAGCACACAGTAGTTCAAGCCCATCCCCTACCAGAAAACATCTAAGATCTAGAGTGGATGAATTGAAAGGGGAGATGAACAAGATTAAGCCTCCTACGTTTGATGGAGAACATAAGAAGGAGGAAGATGATGAAACATGGTTGCTTGGCATGAGGAAATATTTCCAACTGCAAAATTATTACTCTCATGTAGAAGGAAGAATTGCAATGTATCAACTAAAAGGAAAAGCATCCATGTGGTGGGATCAGCTTGTGCAGGTGCAACACATTAGAGAGAATGATATCACATGGAAGGAATTCAAGAAGTAATTCGAGAGGAAATACATGACTAAAAGATACTATGACAGAAAGATGAAGGAGTTCTTCTAACTCAAGCTGGGCAGCATGACCATTGATGAATACAAACAAAGGTTTTTGGAATTACTAAAGTATGTTCCATTCATCAAAGATGAGGCTATCAAGATTCAGAGGTATCTGAGTGGACTGCCACCTACCATTGGTGACAAGATTTAGTATGATGATCCTAAGACTATGGAAGAAACAATAAGAAGAGCAAAATTCTTATATGAGCAGCAAAGAGAAAAGCCTACCTTTCGGAAGGCTTGGGATGACCAGAAGAAGTTTAAGAAAGAATAGAGGCAGAAGGGAAACAAACCTCCCTTTTTCAGAAATAGTCCTCAAGGACATCCATCATTTAGAGAGCTGAGAATGGCTAAAGTGGGGGAACAAAGGCCGAGATAGATGCCCATTTAGTGTTGGGGTTGTAAAGAGAACCACAAGTACATAGATTGTCCCCATAAAAATGGCAAAGCAAGAGCTGTCCATAATGTTCAACAAGATGAAACAGTGGAGGACATGGGCAGTAGAATGCCAAGGATTTATGCGGCTCTGGAAAACAAGCAAGCTAAATTTCAGGCACACATGATTGAAGTGGAAGGTATGATTAACAACCAACCATTTATTATTTTAATTGATTCAGGGGCTAGCCATAGCTATATAGATCCTAGAGTGGTGGAAAGTTTTCATTTATCAAGAAGCAAACATGAAAAGTCTTGGTTAGTGCAGTTGGCTACATGAACCAAGAGGAAAGTCACTGAGTTGGTTAAGTCTTGTCTGGTGGACATGAAGGGACTGATCACGAAGAATGAATTGAATATTCTTCCTTTAGGCTCTTATGACTGTTTAATTGGGATGGACTGGTTGGACCAGCACGATGCCCTTCTAGACTGTTGTAACAAGAATTTTACATGCCTGGATGAGGAGGGGAATCAGAAAGCAGTCCAAGGAATTCCCAGAGCTGTGGCTTTTAGAGAAATCTCAACAATGCAGTTGAAAAACTGCTTCATGAAAGGCCGTCAATTGTTTACAGCCCATGTGGAGAAAGCATCCAGAGATGAAGTCTCAAAGATTGGAGACCATGCGGTACTAACAAAGTTTGTAGATGTATTTCAGGAGATAGCCAGACTACCTTCGAAGAGAGATATCGATTTCTCTATAAATTTGATGCCTAGAGCAGCTCCAGTGTCGAAAGCTCTGTATAGAATGAGTACGTCAGAGCTGAAAGAGTTACAATTGCAGCTTGAAGAGATTCTAAAGAAGGGGTACATTCGCCCAAGCGTGTCACCTTGGGGTGCCCCGGTCCTATTCGTGAAGAAGAAGGATGGGACGTTGAGGCTATGCATTGATTTCAGACAATTGAACAAAGTAATTGTCAACAACAAGTATCGGATATCCTCTGTCGAGGATCGACGATCTTTTCGATCAGTTGAAAGGTGCGAAAATATTTTCGAAGATAGATCTCAGATCGAGATATCACTAGGTAAGAATAAAGGATAAAGACATCAGCAAGACCACCTTTAGAACAAGGTATGGTCATTACGAGTTCACAGTGGTGCCGTTTGGACTGTCAAATGCACCCGTTGTTTTTATGTGCTTGATGAATGGTGTATTCAGGGACTATCTAGACAAGTTTGTCATATTCTTCCTGGATGACATTTTGGTGTATTCCAAGACAGAGGAAGAGCATGAACAACACCTGAGGATGGTGTTGCAAGTGTTGAGAGAACACCAGCTGTATGCCAAGTTGAGCAAATGCTCGTTTTATCAAAGGTAGATCCATTACTTGGGGCACATTATTTTAAAAGAAGGGATCGTTGTGGATCCTGAGAAGGTTGAGGCCATCAGAGAATGGTCAGTGCCAAGGAATGTGGCAGAAGTTAGATCCTTTATGGGTCTAGCGGGATATTACAGAAGGTTTATCACGGGGTTCTAAAAGATAGCTCACCCTATCACTTCCTTGCAAAGGAAGGAGGAAAAGTTTTAGTGGACTAAAGAGTGTGAGAAAAGTTTCCAACGATTGAAGCAGTTACCAGTGCTCCAATCTTGAGGATTGCAAATCCAAATGTGGATTTTGTGGTGTGCACAAATGCATGTAAAGAAAGGTTGGGAGGAGTTCTCAGTCATAATGGATTTGTAATCTGTTATGAGTCTAGGAAGCTAAAAGAGCACGAAATGACTTATGCCACTCACGATTTGGAGTTGGCAGCAAACGTTCACGCTCTGAGGAAATGGAGACATTACCTCATGGTAAGGAGGTTTGAACTCAGAACAGACCATAACGGTCTGAAATATTTGTTTGATCATCCAACCTTAAACGCTAGACAAAGTAGGTGGATGGAATTTCCATGTGAGTACGAATTTGAGATCAAGCATATCAAAGGAAAGGAGAATAAAGTGGCTGATGCACTCAGCAGGAGGGTGCATGAATTACATGCTACATCCATTAGCATGTATCGGACTGATATTAAAAGTAGAATTCTGGAGGCTGCAAATGTAGATCTGCAGTACAGAGAATTGGTAGCCAAGCTACAGCAGGGTAAGATGCCACAGAAGATGGAAATTTATAAATTGGAAACATATGGAATACTATTGTACAAGAACATAATTTTTGTACCCAATGTCCAGTGCTTGAAACAAATGATTTTATAGGAGATGCATAATGTGCCTTATGCAGGGCACCTTGGATATCAGAAAATAGTAGCAACAGTCAAGAGCCATTACTTTTGGCCGGGTATGAAGAGAGAGATCGTTGAATACATCGCCAGATGTATGGAGTGCCAGAAAGTTAAAGTTGAGCATAGGCACCCAACAAGGTTGTTGCAACCTTTACCCATTCCTGAGTGGAAGTGGGAAGTAGTAACGATGGATTTTATTACAGGATTGCCTAGAACAAGCAAGCTGCATGATTCAAACATGGTGGTGGTGGACAAGATTACAAAAGCTGCCCATTTTATTCCACTGAAAACTACTCACAAGGTAGCAAATGTTGCTGATATTTTCATAAAGGAAGTGGCACGATTGCACGGAATTCCTCAAACAATTGTGTCTGACAGAGACCCAAAATTCACCTTGAATTTCTGGAAAGGATTTTTCAAAGGATTCAGAATGAATCTAAACATTAGTACATCTTATCATCCTGAGTCTGATGGATAGACAGAGAGGGTGAACAGAGTAATAGAAGACATACTGAGAATGTATGTGATGGACAAACCATCAAGATGGGAAGACTACCTACACTTGGTAGAATTCGCCTACAACAATGGGTATCATGCATCATTGAAGATGAGCTCGTTTGAAGCACTTTATGGAAGAAAGTGCAATACTCTAGTGAGTTGGGATAATCCAACTGATAGAGCAATGGTTGGGCCAGAGTTGCTCAAGGAGATGGAGGACCAAATGATAAAAATTAAGCAGAATTTGAAAGTTGCCTAGGACAGGAAGAAAATTTATGTTGATAAGAACAGAACCCTTAGAGAGTTCAAAGTGGGTGATCATGTTTTTCTGAAAGTGAAAGCTAACAGGAGTTCCTTGAAGCTGGGAAGTTGCGCCAAGTTGGCAACCAGATTTTGTGGGCCATTTGAAATCCTAGAAAGGATTGGTCCAGTTGCATATATGCTTGCATTACCTGCATATATGACTATACATAATGTGTTTCATGTTTCATTACTTAAGAAATATATACTAGATGCTAATCATGTTATCGATTGGAATGTGATTCAGGTGGAACAAGAAGGTGTCCTACAAGTGCATCATGTGCACATATTGGACAGGAAAAACAAACAGCTCCAGAATCGAGCTATAGGGCTTGTAAAGGTCCAGTGGACCTGGTACGGTCCTAAGGACGTGACATGGGAGCATGAATATGTTATGCGAGCAGAGTATCCGCATCTTTTTGAAAATTTTGAAAAGCTTGCAGATGTAGTGTAAAGTTGCACTGAGGACAGTGCAAAAATAAGGGGAGGGGATTGTAATGTCCCTAAGGCCAAGCCCTATTGTAAATCATATCTATGAAGTATAAAGCTTACATTATGAATTGTAATTATGTTTTATAGGTTGTTGAGCCAAGTTTATATAAGATGGTGGGCTTATGTGTTATTAGGCCGGAGAGCCTAAGTGTTAAGGTCGGGAGCCTTCTTTTGTGTATGTAATCATGCAGAACATTAATAAAAAAATATAAATATTGTTGTGTGCAAACCGACCACGATGAATGAGTGATGGGGGACTAAGCTTCCACAAAATGGGTAAGAGATTGGGGGCTGGAAGGTGGGAAAGAGAGGCTAAGTGTTGAGCTTAGGGGCTTAAGTCCTTGGGAATAATATTTTAATATTATTCCAAAAGCCATGTGAAATATATACTTTTATCCTAAGTTCCTGGAAAAAGAGGAACGCATGTTGATGGAGTGCATGCATCTTCATGGGTGACATGTGTCGACCCAGGCACATGCAGTTAAAAACTGCAGAAGTCATTCGTGGAGGAGGGTTCGGTCATTCTGTCATCCTCCGCCTGAGTTCCCGTGATTCTCGTCTGAACACGTTTTGCCTCTGCGTCTGATCCCCATACACCCTCATGCATCCTCGAAACCTGAGTCGTGAGTCTGTCCTGTATTGTTGGTTGGGGAAAACTGAATGTCTCGTAATTGCAGAGCCTTGTTATGCTGTAGCATCTGTTTGTCACTAGTTTTGGGAAGCCTATGTCTATGCTTCCAGTGGACTATTATGGTCACGCAATGCTTGATTGCGTGTGGCTTGCGAACCATTGTATGTTCGTGTGGAGCCTCGTGGTTGCCCGATTGTGTTGGAACGGAGTTGAAGAAGCGGGTTGTCAGGCCTATGAGTAGCTCTCTCCAAGTGAGAGAGTTTGATGGGAAGTGGTATTCTTCCAGAGAGAGTCCATCACCATCTACAGAGCTCTAAGACTTCCTGATCCGGCCTGTTGCTGAGACCCAAAGAGGGAGGTGAAGCACCGATGGACTGTGCTTGTGAAGGTGTATACTCCTGAGTGGAACAAGCATGTGGGGAATGAGAGTCTATGAGTAGTGGGCGTAAGAAGGCTCCCAGAGAGAATCCTTCCAGTTGGTCTATGCAGTTTTCCCTATAACCTCATCCTAGACTAGGATTCCTTGCCTTGGGTGGAGCTTAGTCCCAGCTCGGGGGTGACCCACTACTGAGCATGATGAGTAGTGTGGTCTAAGGCTGGGAGGTTCGTGGAAGGCCTGTGCGTGGTGGGTGGAATTACCACGGTTTCAAAGATAAGTATCAGCTTATGCTTAATATTATGTTTTGCATGCCTGTAATGCTTATATGTATCATGTATTCTGTTGTGCATATGAATTATTGTTAATGACAAGGATTAATTATGTTAGCAGTAATTTGGTGCTTACTCTGAGTTAAATGTGTTTAATATGACTTAAATGCATGTTATTAATTAAGTATGAGAATGATGTTGTTCCGCACAGTAGCGTTTTCCCGGGCCAGTGGGGTTGACGGTGGGGAACGTTATAATCGGATTCACCCGTAAGCTCAAGATTGAACAGAATAATTGAACAATTCTCTCAATTTCCTTCCATTCCTAGATTGATTCTTTTGTCAGAAGAATGATATCATCAATGAATAATATGTGTAATATTTTTGTAAATCTGGCTACTTTGATACCATTTATGATTCCTTGTCTCTGGCTTAATTTTAACAATAGACTCAAACTCTCCATAACCAGAATAAATAACAACGAGGATAGCAGGCACCCCTGTCGCAATCCACGACCACTTTTAAAAAAATATTTTTCTTCGCCATTAACTAAAACCGCAAACGATGTTGGGTCTATGCAAGCTAGAATCCAATTGGTCATATGAGTACCAAAACCAACTTGAATAAGTACCATGATGAGATAGTCCCAACTAATGCAATCATAAGCCTTTTGTAATTCTAGTTTTAAGATGAGGGATTTTTTAATTTTCTTCTTGATATTGTGGATGCACTCATGTGTTGTGCCAATTGCGTCTTGAATCTAGCGCCCTCCCAAGAACCCCAGTTGTTACTATGATAGGAATTTCGATAATACAGGTTTAATTGTGTTCGCTATCACCTTTGATATCACATTATATACTGGATGACATAATGAAATAGGCCTGAAATCCCTGAACTATTGTGGCTTATTACTTTTGGGGATCAATGCAATATACGTGGAGTTGATACTACTTGAGATGCCCCCATATATCCGGGTCTCTTCGACCAAATCCAGAAGATCCTCACCCATAATTTCAAAGAAATGAAGATATATATCTACCGTCCAACCATCAGGCCCGGGGCTCTTTTATTTTTTGAATAACTTTAGGATAGCTTCCAATTTTGCCAAGGTGATAGGCTTATATAATTCCTCCGCTTCATTCATTTCTACAATTTTTGGATAAAGATTTGCCACTCGAACCTTTTCTTTAGTTATATCATCTAGAGGAGACTTGAAGAAATTCTTGAAATATTTAACTACCTCAACCGCTATATCCTTGTGTTTTTTGTGTATAGTCCCTGAATTATCAACAATCTCCCATATGAATTTACTAATCCTCCTTTGATTGGAAAATTGGTGGAAGAATTTATTATTCTGGTCTCCACTTTTTACCCATATAGCTCAACTCCTACTCCTCCATAGGTCTTCATGTGCTTTCAATAATTTGTTTCTCTCAAATTCTAGGAATATGAGATTTGATTCTTCCTCCCGATTTATATTACCACCCGCTATCCTTTGTAATAGCATTTTAATATTTCATTCTAGATTTTCCATTGTCGATGAGTCCCGATCCTTCTTCTCTTTTGCCCATATTTTTGTAGATGCCTTTAAATCCTTTAATTTCCAAATAAATCGCCTCTGACAGTTACCTTCCTGACTGTATTTCTGATATTTCCACAATTTTTTAACCATATCATTAAAGTTTTTTTCCAATAACCACTGAGCATGAAATTTGAAAGGGTGTGATCTATGAATTATAGATTCCTCCAGTTGTAAAAATATGGGAGCGTAATCTGACACAAAGGGATATTCAACCCAAGTTCTATGAAGTCTGACCTCCATAAGAAAATCCTCTGAAATTAGAAACATATCTAACCCCTTCGCGATTTCCTCTGAACCCGAACGCCCATTACACCAAGTCGGGACAATTGTATCAGTTTTTATATCCAAAAGTTTATGATTGTGGAAGATAATGTTGAAAAATCCCGTTAAATGGCCTAATGTAGCTGATCCTCCCCATATCTCACCGCATGCTAAGGTAATATTTAAATCTCTTGCTATCACCAGGTTCCTAAGAGAAATCAGACCACTGCTTGCAAGTGTAGTCCAGAACTCTTTTCTCTCCTGGCACGGGCCATAAACATTCAATAGGTTGATATTCATTTTAGTTGCTTATATACAACCTAACAATTGAATCCTACCATGAGTTAGAAACAGACATAAATTGAAAATAATAGGGTCCCATGCTACGAGAAGTCATCCCGAAGGCCCCACAGATCTCACTGTACATGAAACCCAAGTAAGCCGAAACTTAATCATGAAATCCCGAGCTTTTTGTTCATTTACCAATGTCTCCTGCAAGAAAACTATATCAGGACATGTTAGATCCAAAGTATGGATGAATGAGGAATCCTTTAGGGTGCCACCTACCCCTCTAAGATTTAAGGACATGTAAATAATTACTTCTCCCTAGCAATGGCTTTCACTACTCTAAGCGCCCCACTGTCAGAAGTTGATGGATCCACTACAGAGGAAGAATTGACTGATGCTTGCATTTGTTTCCTAGAGCTTCTCATTTTTACAGGAGAATACTCAATCCCAAGACCACAAGACCAATCATAGGCCTTTGAAGGTTTCGTCTTTGAGTTGCTCACCTCACCAAGTTCTCCATTAAAACTGATTGGATTGATCACCCTATTCCCAAAAAATGTCGATAGAGGAGTCGGGTCACTATTGTCCCGCAAATATGGGATGAGTGAATCAAGTACATCTGATAGTGTAGAATCACCCTCCTCAAATTCTTGGTACCCCAGAATCAAGTGCCTCTCAGTCGAGGTGTTATATGTCCCCTGGACAACTTCAACATAAGTAGGGGATAAAGAAAGAGCAATACTCCCCGCAGGTTCTGGATTAATAAATTCAACTAGAATGGTATGATGGTCAAATGTTAAAGAATGTGGACTTGATGGATTGGTTGATAAACCCTTCTTATCGTTATCATGGAAAGTTGAGGGGAGGGGGCCCAAAGAATTATGAATTGGTAACTCACTGTCACCCCCTGAGTCCTCTAATTCCACAGGTTGAGAGGATAATACATCCGTGGAAGAATTTAACATAACTTTTTCCATTAAAGTTAATGAATTATAAAGCATCAGATAATACACTAATAACTTACTGGATAAACTATCAAGTCGCTCTAGGGATGGGGAAGACTCCTTCTGCGAGAAATCATAGTCCGGACCTGTTGAATTTACTTCGTCATCATTTTCCCTCCAGTCCCTGTGTAGTGCAGTGTTTTCCGATATTTCTTCTTCCACTCGGCTCTTACAGGTCTTTCTCAAATGGCTCATTTCATGACAATAACTACATCAGAAAGGTAGTCCTAGGTAGTCCAATCTCTATACTATTCTTCGCCCCCTCCAATCAATCTCCATAATTTTCGGTAAGCCACCATGAATGTCTATCTCCACAAGTATCTTCCCCATATTTCTAGAGGGTGCCTTCATTACAGCATCATCCAAAGAGACAAAGGAACCTAGGGAGTTACCTATCGCCTCCATGGCCGCCACTTTCCATAGATGTATGGGTATACCGGGAAGTAATACCCAAAGGTGGCGCTTCTGGAAATATTTTGTTTCCAGATTAAACGCCAACCTCCATATTTTAATCATCATACTACTCCTACCCACCACCCATCTCTTAGCCAATAACCTCGCAGAGTCTTCAGGATATTTGCAAATAAATCCAAATCAACCCTTTGTCAAGTATCTTATCTCAGGGGAGTAACCTAGATCTTTTCTCCATTTTCCATCCACCCACTCCATAATAGATACAGTACACAAGTATTTATACGACAACCTTCTGACTAGTCCACAGAGTGCCAAAGAGCAGGTCTCGACCAGACCAATGTCTGAGCCAAGTACCATTTTATGGACCTCTTTCTCCTCTTTCCATAGCCTACAGTTGTAATCCTGCCTCTCAGTAACCTTACCAGTGGAATTTTTCAGCTTACTGTCGATCTCTTCCTTATCCTTAGTCCCTTTGTTCAGATAACCAAAACTAATTGTATTCGTATCAGGTACGCTGCAAGTCAGTTGCAAACAGTTAGCAAAGGAGAAATTATGCTCCAAGCTATGCAATGTATGCAATACAGGTGGTCATTGCATAAGCTTTGATGAGGTGATAAATGAAGCATTACACTTAACGGTCGAATCCACCTATTTGAATGGACCAACATCCTTCCATAATACTTTTTCTGCCACATCCATCAGGTTGTTAACATTTGCTTCAACAAGTGGAGGGAATTTAGTTTCCATTACCTACCACCTGGAATCCACCACTGTCAGTTCCACAACAAATAAATTCACTATAGGACAATAACCAGAGCGATCCAAAAAACAAGAGATACGGGATTAATGAATAATAATCCGCCTTATGCGAATTAAACTAAGAAATTAAATAATGCACTCACGGGATCCCATATCCAGTTCCCAAAAATGGAAAAAAAAATTACCACTAGGAAACAATCCAGATGATGATAACTAGGGTTGAACCTAACCAAGAGTAAACTACATTGGAACTATAAAAAACCAGAAAACCATATCAGCCTAGGGATTTAGGAAACTATTCATGTATCCTTGACCATCGTTTTCCACCATGGTCGATCTAACCTGTAGCAGTGTTCACCATTCCACCATAGTCGCCCAATCCTGTATCGTTACATGATTCAAATTTCTGTTTCCTACCTATCGTTTCCGCACCTCCCAACTCCCATTTGAAGTGTTTAGTTAATACTTACTTTTTTGAAGTTTTCTAGCACCTTTCTTCGAAGAGGAAGGCCTCGCTCTAAAGGGATAGGTTCTATATTTTTTTTTACTATGTAATTAGGTATAGTTCTATTCATAATGTATACTTTCATGTTTTCTGTAAAATTGATAAATGTGTGTATTATATTGAATGAGTTTTGTTTTTTGTTGCATAATAATGAATATATTTGAATGTCTATATTTCAATTACAATTGTTTTTTAGTTACCATGATTTCTATCTTCATATTTGAAATGTTTTGTTTCCTATAACTAGAATTGGATTTCTATATTAGATTAGGAAAATATGATATTATTTGACATTTAAAAAACAATTCTTAAGACTGGTATAATTTTTTCACAATACTTCGCAAGCATACACACCCTGGTTTGATAATTAAATGCACCAATAAGCTAGATACTTTATTCTAAATTAATAATGTATCTAATGATCTTGACATTTTTTGGAATCATTTATGGGGAAGTTTTAATGGCTTAGGAAGTTTATTATTACGTTGAATTAAATAACACATGGTATGGATATTTGAATCATATGAATAGTGAACTATCCTCTTTTTAATATTTCATACACAATTTTTTTTCATGTAGATTAGAATCATATAGATGCATCGATAGAGCTATAAATCCAAGAGCATGAGCACATGGTGTAGTAATATCCACCTAGGGTACTAACCACTCTACAGGAAGATCAATAGGTGAAGGTTCGGGGACCAATACTCAACTTGATAAATGAAGGGATACTGGACTTGAAGAAGCCACTTCTACAACATAAGAAGAATTAATTCCTCTCACTAAAGGACTAGCATGAACAAAAGAATTGATTAGTGGTCAACTAGATTTAAATTCTCAACAAAATCTGGTTCATGATCCAACATACTATGAAGGATCAAATTACTCTAAAGATTCGATAGCACATGAACTACCACCTCCTGTGGAACCTATGCTAATCATTATGGTAGATGAGGAAGGAGATGGTTCTAAATAGGGTGATATTATTACCTTCAAGTTCCCAATTAGATATCCTAGAGAAGAGGCACCAATGAATACTATTTTTCCTTCATCTCTACCTAATTTCAATGGTCCGTCTAGTGAAGATATGGACACCTTTTTTAGTTCGATGTCCTTTGAAAAAGATATGAATATACTACAAATTCCCAAAAGATAAAAAAAATTCTTACCACACTAAAGAATGCAACACTATGTTGCTTCATGGGACTTGGTGGGAAAATTATCCACACTTGGGAGGAGATGAAGCAAGCCTTCCTAAAGAAATACCAAGACTATTGCAAGGCAAGAGACCTATGTGAATAAATATTTAAGATGAGTCAAAAGGAGGATGAGAGTTTGGAGGATGACATGGAAAGGTTCCAATATAATTTTCAAAGGTCCAAACAAAGCAAATTAGACAAGGACACTTTGCAAATTTTCTTGACTAGAGGTATATTAAAGATGAGTACCTTGACCTTCTGAATTTGATGCGAGAAGGAGACATTTACAAAGTGGATTATGATCATATTTATGAGTTATGAAAAATATAATTATGTGGAAATTCAAAGCATGGGAAAGGTCCTAGAGATGATGTTGCTAGAATTACCAAGTCATCTAGAGAAGGAGTTACTCACACTGAAATTGGTAATTTGTTGGAAAATTTGAAAAATGATAATATTAGTTCTTTAATATCGTGATTTGACAAATTATAGGTTAAGAATAATCAAGAATAATGTTAGAGAGGATTATCCATATTTTTCTCCAAATGTAGGAAGAAACATCCCTTGAGGGAGTGTCCTTTAAATAATGTTGAAATCTATAGCATCTGTGAGTAGAATCATGCCACCAGAAGCTACCCTTCTTTGCTTGAATTTAAATCTATTTATCAAGGAATGAATGAAGATGATGAGACAATTTGTTTAATTTCCTAGAAGTGACCATGTCCACCATGACTGCTAGGTATGATTCAATATCCTTCTCATCCGCATAACGATTTTTGGACTAACCAACAAATGAAATACCCTTCGCAATCTTGGTATCCTTTCATTTCTTGGCCACAATATCCACCTCAACCAACCCAAAGGTATCAATTTCCACAAGGTTAGTGACGCTCTCCCTTTAATACCCAAAAAACTATAGCTCCACAATTTCCCCAATAATAGCTTCAATTACCACAACTACCTACACAATCCATACCTAACCTAAACAATAAAACAATTCAATCCACTTACATCATTGATTTTTCAGGTTTCCCTACTTGTTCTATTTCCCCCGTCAATTGTCAAGGCGTTCACTTAAGATCGGGAAGAATTTCCAATAATAAAACTTATTTTATTATCTCATAAGATGGAGAGGGTGAAGTTCAATACTAAGTGGGAAACCAGCCAGTAGGAAATCAATATACCAACCATCCTCTAAATAATCCATAGGTTAATTCCCATGAAAGTTTAGAACAATCACATCCTGAGGTTTCACAACTTCATCCCTATATGGAGAGGTTAAGTATTGACAAACCCCTTACCTAGCCTAATTTTGACTTCCTTTGGGAGTTGAAGAATGTACATATCAATATCCCATTATTTTAAGTTTTTGGAGAATAGGGTGTGTTAGCGATCAATTTAACATCAAAGTTTTTCAATTGTCTTTAGCATTTTTGTGTTAAAATTTTCAAATCTTTCTACTTAGTGGCCTTAGTTCATAACTTCTTAAATCTTCATTGAGCCTTGATGAAGTTTAATTCACCAACTTTTGTTTCGAAACCCTATCATCTACCTGTAACCTGCAAAACTAAATTAAACCTTTTGGTTAGTTTTCCTATGGTTGGTTTCTTTTGGATCATTACTCTATGGTTTCTCATAAAAAGTTTTCTATAAAAATTACAAAAGGGGTGTGTGCACGTGTTCTATCCTAAGTCTAGTCTATTTACCGAGCCATATCACACCAAACTACATGCCTAATTCTCATGCCAAGTCGACGAGTCAAGCCACGAGTTATGCCATATTTCAAGACATCAAATCCAAGCGCCAAGCTCTATAATCCATTCATTTCATCAACATGTCAAACTAAGCCTAGCCTTCGGTTTTTTTTTAGATTTTTGCAAAATTTTGGTTGAGCCCACAGGCCATTTGTCATATCGAGCCAATTCTTATAACAAATCGACACATTATGCAGAGCCATGAGTTAAGCTATATGCTCAGGCCACTAGCTAAGTCTGAGTCATCACATAAATCAAGCCATAAGCTAAGTTACGAATTAATCCATATGTAACCAAAGCCCAGCGTTTGGTGCCGAGCTCCATAAGAATAAAACGCAGAGACACATGCCAGGTTAACAAGCTAGGTGCAAACACCGAGTCCATTTATTCAATTGCAGGGTATCTATGTTTGCAGGCTATCTGGATATCGTGTCCTCTGCATATGCAGGAAATGTTAATTGTTGGCTCTAAAAAATGAAAGGTCGTCCACTTATACGTTTCTAAACCACTGAATCATTGAACACATGTGAAGTTTTATTTACATTTTTCTTTGGAGCAAACCATTCAATGGATACATATGATAACAACCACTTTCGAAGGTGTTTGCAGAAGTTATAATGAGGAAATCCCAGCTTCTGGGAATCCGATCTCAAGAGCTTCGGCTCTGGGGTTCTGTGTGTTCTTCCAAACCAGTTAGACAATCACCTACATCAAGTTCTGACAGACATCAAGAAACCCCAAAGGTTGATGAAGATTAAAATTGTGTATAGAAGTGCTCACTTACGATCTGGTCCAAATAAGGGCGTGATGCATGATATTCAAATCTCAGGTTTCTGATTGTATTATTGAAAGTACAGTGCAGCCTTCGAATTTCAGTAAAATCTGGAACATATTCATCTCTATTATTGAAATCAATTATTCCACTAACTTTCAGATATAAGCAGAGAGTTGTGATATCTAGATATGTTCATCTACTTTTTGATGCATCAAAGTTTATAAACATTTGTGCACAAACTCGTCCTCATTATGCCAAAGGGGTTCATATGATTGTCTATGAGACAAGGCAAGAGAATGTTCTGCAAAAGTTGCGCGCATTGATGAAAGGAGAGTGGGTTAAAGGGTTATTACCACAGAGCAGTGTTCATGAAGTGTAGAGTGCAAAATCCTTTAAATTTCATATCACTACAATGCTATCCGATGATGGCTCACCATTGTTCCTTGAGCTTCAACTACACACTGTGTACAGAGCTATAGATCAAGGATTAATTCATTCAGCAACTAGTGCATCAGTAGGCAAATGAATTTCCATCACAGCAAGTTGAGAATACAGTCTTTGATCAACATCTCACACAAGCTTTTGTGATTTTGTAACAGCAACACTATCAAAAACGGATAGAATCACTTTAACAAGAACCCTGCGTCTTTGAAGTACCTCACATTTCAGGGTATGAATGCATTCAGTCATAAAACACTTTGACTGTGAATGGATTCTACAGGAAAGAAACATCAATGAGGAAGGATTTATGCCTTGAGTAGTAAAAGGCTGGGAGAAAATGCATTTTTGAAAAACAAAGCTTTTGGTGTCTTAGATAGACTTTCACAGTTGTCCTTAGCCACCGAAAGCTCTGACACCGAAGCNGGAAAGAAACATCAATGAGGAAGGATTTATGCCTTGAGTAGTAAAAGGCTGGGAGAAAATGCATTTTTGAAAAACAAAGCTTTTGGTGTCTTAGATAGACTTTCACAGTTGTCCTTAGCCACCGAAAGCTCTGACACCGAAGCTAGACACAGGCAGAATGTCAGTGTTTTGATCCCAAGCCACCGAAAGCACAAACACAGGCAGAATGTCAGTGTTTTTGCTCAGACTGAATGTTTTTGTTGCTAAATCATCTCAGCAAGGTTCTAAATGAATTATAAAATTAAAAGGGATAGAGATCACTCTCTCTTTTAAGTTTTGAAGCCGATACAAAGGAGATAAGGGTTGAAAATATTTTTCTATTTTTAGTTAAAGATATGCCCATGTGTCATAACAGAATCTGGATCAGACTTGTCATCATTCAGAAGACTTATACAATTGTCAAAGACTTCAAATTTAGATAATGATTTGATTCCTTTTATATAGGATCTATTCCTATTGTTTTGTAACTAGTTTGATATTACTATTTTTAGTATAATCCGATCCTCTTCTATAGGATATAGGATCTGAGTTCTTGATGTAAAGACTATAAAGACTATAAAGTCTATTGTTTTGAAGGAATTTAGGGGGGTTCGAGTCAGGAGAGATTGAGGCTACACCATATTGTAATAGAATTTTCATAAGATATAATACAAATCACAAGTTCATCTCATCTATTGATTTCAGATTTCCATTTACTTCTTTTCCTGTACTTTGATGGTTGTTATTGATTTAAGTTTGTCTTAACTGCTAATGATTGTTATCTCATTAGTCAGTTCATAAGCTTGATCAAATAAGCAATCAGTACTATCTTTATTCAACCCATCACCCATATGATCTGGTTGATAAATTTAGAATTCTTCACCCACTAGTTAAGCTATTTACCTGAGCATTGATTCTTGAGAGCATTGTATCATCTGTTGTATACAATTGATTGTCTTGATACAAATATAGTAGGTCAGTATTTCCCATTTGATCCAAAGACAAAACACAAAATCATTCACATTTTAAGTTACCAGGCTCCTTTGACCTACAGCCTATAAGGACTCTTGAAGTGATAACAAATTGGCGTCGTTGTCGGGGAAAGGAGATTGAAACTCAACGTCCTTGGGACACGACATAGATCCAGCTTTGATGATAGACAAAGCCTGGACATTTTCTTGGTTGTAATCATCTATCTAGCGACTCCATGAAGGACGGAGTCAGTGGCGACTCCATTGCTCTAAAATTTGTTGGCGACTTCACTGGTATGAAATGAACCAGATCTTAGCGAAGAGGTATGAATTTTTCAATTTCTCAAGTATTTTTGGTTACCCTCAGCCATTACCTAGTAGAGATGAATAAAAAAGTAGCCTTCCCTGATTTCGAGGAGAAGATTGGGAAGTGTCAGTTGAACACTTGCTGGATTTTCATGACTTTAGTCATCGGCTTGAAATTGTACATGAAGATGTTCAAATTAAGCTTTTAATTTTTTCATTAGAGGGAATTTCTCGTGATTGGTACCGGTCTCTTCCTATTGTCAGTATCAACTCTTTGGCAGATTTTCATGCTTCTTTCCATGTGTTTTGTAAAGACCAATTCCCAGCTGACCTTTTATATCCCAAATGTTGTCATGATTTCCATTTATTGAACAAAGATCCAAATATTCATGAAGACTTTGTTGCAGCAGAAGGTATTTCTCATTGTGATTGAGGGATTGTTGATCCACATTATGATCACCATGGTGACAATATTGAATCTGCAGTAAATGTTGAGGGCAACCCACATTTTCCAGAATTCCAGATCAGGGGAATTTGCAGTAACCATAAGGAACAAGGTGATATTTTTCCAGATCTGTTTCAAGATTTTATTGTTGATCCTGCTATTCAATAAGCTTCATCTCTGTCATTAGGAGCTTACCTTGATACTCCCATATTTGATCAATACAGTGATGAGGAAGGAGATGTTAAGGTTTGTGAAGACTTATTGTTTACTCAAATTTCATCTAGTTATTCTTTTCAGCAGAGAGATGATAAAAAATGTGTGCATGTTGTGGTTGATGCTTGTTACCAATATGTTGCTCAAAAGTCCAATGAAGATCTTTTTAGTTTTAATATGTCATGCAAAGATATTATTGTTGGAGAGGAAATTGTTAGTTGTGATGAGCCAACATATAATCATGATGAATTCAGATTACAGAGATATGGTGAAGAGGAGAAGAGAGGTTCAGATCAACTGTTGAGCTTGCATTTTTCTCTGATAAAGGTTGAGCAGTCCACATTCAACATTGAAATCAGTGAAAGGAATCGGCAACTGCAACATAGTCAGTTGGATCAACAGCATAAAGAGGTATTTCTTTGGGTCTTTCATGACCCTTTTGTTGATTTTTTGGAATCCATGAGAAACATAAATATCAAAACATTTTTGTCAAACGAAGAACAATTTTATCATCTTTTGAAATTATATTTCTGCATGATATGGCTTCCATTATTTTTCGGGTCAAGATCAAGAACAGGTTCAGTAAATCAGTTTCTGACATGGCTTCATTGGAAGAATGAGTTTACTTGATTAAGCATTAGTACAATAGTTAGAGTAGGAATATATAAGAGAATAAGCTCTTCATATGAGTAGCTAGATTGTTTTTCAATTGTTTTCATAAATAAGCAGAGTAGGCTACAGGCAGGTTACAGGTTTACAGAGGATTGATTCTAAAGGCCAAATGACTCCATATTCCAATGGTGAAGGTGAATGGAACTACTAGGTTCTTGGAAACCTCACAGTGAGGTCTCCATCCCAGATGGAGCCAGATGTTAGCGGTCAATTTAACATCAAAGTTTTTCAACTATCTTTAGCATTTTTGTGTTAAAATTTTCAAATCTTTCTACTTATTGGCCTTAGTTCATAACTTATGAAATATTCATTGATTCTTGATGATGTTTTATTCACCAAATTTTGTTTCGAAACCCTATCATCTACCTTTAACCTGCAAAACTAAATTAAACCTTTTGGTTAGTTTTCCTTTGGTTGGCTTCTTTTGGATCATTACTCTATGGTTTCTCATAAAAAAAATTCTATAAAAATTACAAAAGGGGTGTGTGCACGTGTTCTATCCTAAGTCTAGTCTATCTACCAAGAAATATCACACCAAAATACATGCTTAATTCTCATGCCAAGTCGACAAGTCAAGCCACGAGTTACGCCATATTTCAAGACATCAAATCCAAGCGCCAAGCTCTATAGTCCATTCATTTCATCAACATGTCAAACTAAGCCTAGCCTTCGGTTTTTTTTGGCTTTTTGCAAAATTTTGGTTGAGCCCATAGGCCATTTGTCATATCGAGCCAATTCTTATGCCAAATCGACACATTATGCAGAGCCACACGTTAAGTTATATGCTCAGGCTACTAGCTAAGTCTGAGTCATCACATAAATCAAGCCATAGGCTAAGTTACGAATTAAGCCAATGTAACCAAAGCCCAACGTTTAGTGTTGAGCTCCATAAGAATAAAACGTAGAGACACATGCCAGGTCAACAAGCCAGGTGCAAGCGCCGAGTCCATTTATTCAATTGCAGGGTATCTATGTTTGCAAGCTATCTGGATATCGTGTCCTCTGCATATGCAGGAAATGTTAATTGTTGGCTCTAAAAAATGAAAGGTCGTCCACTTATACATTTCTGAACCAATGAATCATTGAACACATGTCAAGTTTTATTTACTTTTTTCTTTGGAGAAAACCATTCAATGGATATATATGATGACAACCACTTTCGAAGGTGTTTGCAGAATTTATAATGAGGAAATCTCGGCTTCTGGGCATCCGATCTCAAGCGCTTCAGCTCTGGGGTTCTATGTGTTCTTCCAAACCAGTTAGACAAACACCTACATCAATTTTTGATGGACATCAAGAAGCCCCAAAGGTTGATGAATCTGAAAACTATGTATAGAAGTGCTCACTTACAATTTGGTCCAAATAAGGGCGTGATGCATGATATTCAAATATCAGGTTTTTGATTGTATTATTGAAAGTATAGTGCAGCCTTTGAGTTTTAGTAAAATCTGGAACATCTTCATCTCTATTATTGAAATTAATTATTCCGCTAACTTTCATATATAAGCAGAGATTTGTGATATCTAGATATGTTCATCTACTTTTTTATGCATGAAAGTTTATAAACATTTGTGCACAAACTTGTCCTCATTACGCCAAAGGGGTTCATCTGATTGTCTATGAGACAGGGCAAGAGAATGTTCTGCAGAAGTTGTGTGCATTGATGAAAGGAGAGTGGGTTAAAGGGTTATTATCACAGAGTAGTGTTCATGAAGTGCAGAGTGGAAAATCCTTTAAATTTCATATCACTACAGTGTTATCCAATGATGGCTCACTAATGTTCCTTGAGCTTCAACTACACACTGTCTATAGAGCTATAGATCAGGGATCAATTCATTCAACAACTAGTGCATTAGTAGGAAAATGGATTTCCATCATAGTAAGTTGATAATACAGTCTTTGATCAACATCTCACACAAGCTTTTGTGATTTTGTAACAACAACACTATCAACAACAGATAGAATCACTTTAACAGGAACCCTGCATCTTTGAAGTACCTCACATTTCAAGGTATGAATGCATTCAGTCATAAAACACTTTGACTGTGAATGGAGTCTACAGGAAATAAATATCAATGAGGAAGGATTTATGCCTTGAGCAGTAAAAGGCTAGGAGAAAATGCATTTTTGCAAAATAGAGCTTTCGGTGGCTTAGACAGTCTTTCACAGTTGTCCTTAGCCACCAAAAGCTCTTCTTTTGGTGGCTTAATCATTCTAAATTTTGATCCCAAGCCACCGAAAGCACAGACATAGGAAGAATGTCAGTATTTTTGCTCAGACCGAATGTTTTTGCTGCTAAATCATCTCAGCAAGGTTCTAAATGAATTATAAAATTAAAAGGGATAGAGATCACTCTCTCTTTTAAGTTTTGAATCTGATACAAAGGAGATAAGGGTTGAAAATATTTTTCTATTTTTAGTTAAAGATATGCCCATGTTTCATAACAGAATCTGGAGCAGCCATGTCATCATTCAAAAGACTTATACTGTTGTCAAAGACTTCAGATTTAGATAATGATTTGATTCCTTTTATATAGGATCTATTCCTACGGTTTTGTAACTAGTTTGATATTACTATTTTTAGTATAATTTGATCCTCTTCTATAGGATCTGAGTTCTTGATGTAAAGACTATAAAGTCTATTGTTTTGAAGGACTTTAGGGGGGTTCGATTCTGGAGAGACTGAGGCTACACCATATTGTAATAGAATTTCCATATGATATAATACAAATCACAAGTTCCTCTCATCTATTGATGGCATATTTCCATTTACTTATTTTCCTGTACTTTGATGGTTGTTATTGATTTAAGTTTGTCTTAATTGTTAATGATTGTTATCTCATTAGTCAGTTCATAAGCTTGATCAAATAAGCAATCAGTACTATCTTTATTCAACCCATCACCCATCTGATCTGGTTGATAAATTTAGAATTCTTCACCCACCAGTTAAGCTATTTACCTGAGCATTGATTCTTGAGAGCATTGTCTCATATGTTGTGTACAATTGACTGTCTTGATACAAATCCAGTAGGTTAGTATTTCCCATTTGATCCAAACACAAAACACAAAATCATTCACATTTTAAGTTACCAGTCTCCTTTGACCTATAGCCTAGAAGGAATCTTGGATTGATAATAGGGTGGAACTTGTAACAAAACAAACAAACAACCATGTAGATTATCGAAGAGGAAATAAAAAATTTGAAGACAGAGGTGGTGTCTAAAGACATCGTTATAACACTTAATCAAAGAACACTGTTATCAGAACATCACAATGCATATTGGAATTTGATATCTTCAGATGATCACTTTGATCACTTGATGATAATGACCCAAGGAATTTTCTATTTATAGCCTCAAGATCTAACCTTCCGTGAAATCGGGAAGATCTTGTCCACATATAATCGTCAGTTGTTATAGTTGACTCCGTCAAATCCACACTATCGAGTTGACTTGACAATGATGCTCGACCCGATTTTCCATGAGTCCAACTCATAGTCGATTGTTGGGATGGTCAATCCACTACCTGACTATCTTTTACTGTTGGTCAATTGTTCAAATCACAGGCATGTCGACTACTTAACCGACTAATGTAGAGATTTGTTCAATCACTTGACCAAATATATCCATATGTAGGTTGATTTCCCAATCAACTAAATATAGAAGAAGTATGATGAACCATCAATTCTTGATGTTCCAACACCCCCCATCAACACACAGTTCTAGAGATTCAGGAGGTGAAATTAGGTCATCATGACACCCCCCCCCCCATAATTATAGTTTCCTAAATCCCAAGCATCGTATGGAGCTTTATAAACCTAGCTTCAGATAAAGACTTAGTGAAGATATTAACAACCTAATCATTTGTTCTGCAATATTCAAGAGAGACAACATTCTCATGAACAAACTGTCTCAAATAGTGAGCATGGAGCTCAACATGCTTCATCTTACTATGGGAGACATGATTTACAAAAACCTATATAATACTTTTATTATCACAATATAGTGTATTCAAGGTATGAACAAGAAGGCCAAGTTCACCCAGAAGTTGGAGGATCCAGAATACTTCAGTACCTACTTGAATGGTGTCATGATATTCCACTTATGTAGTTAACAAGGAGACTACCTTCTATTTCTTGCATGACCAAACCAATGGTCCAGTGCTAAATAAAAACACATAGTTATAAGTGGACTTCCGATAATCATTGTCACTAGCCCAATTGAAGTTGGTGAATCTGACCAATGAATCTGAACTTCAACAATACTTGATACCAAATTGAGTGGTACCCTTAACATAGTGGAAAATTGATTTGACTGATTTCCAATGGATTTCTTTTGGGTACTTCATAAAATGAGAGACCAAACTAAAAACAAAGGAAATGTCATGTTAACTATGACTATGATAAATAATACTACCGACCAATTGTCGATAAAGTGTAGCATCGAGTGCAGGTGTTTGACAAGTTTTGGTGAGCTTGAATCAAAATTGAAAAGGTAGCACATGGATTACAATCAACCATCTTAAAACGTGTCAAAATATCCATCACATATTTATACTGAGAAATGAAGGAACCATCACATAGTGGTAATACTTGAAGACCCAAAAAATAATGCAAAGTGCCAAGATCTATCATGTCAAAGGAGTCAGAAAGTTGTTTCTTCAATCTAATAATGAGATCATTATTATTGCCAGTAATGAGAAGATCATCTACATATACAACAAAAATCAAAGTGTCTCCATTGGTATGGAGTACATACAAGCTGTGGTTAGATTCACAATGTTTGAAACCAATTTGAAGAAAGTAACTAATTATCTTAGCATACCAAGCTCGGGGAGCTTGATTCAAACCATAAAGAGACTTCTTGAGTCAACAAACTAGGTTAGAATTTTTCACAAAACTAGGTGGTTGTTCCATAAACAAAATTCAGATAGGTCTACATGAAGAAAGGCACTCTTCACATCCATTTGATGGATTTTCCATCCAAAATGAGTAGCAAGGGAAATAATCGAGAGAATAGAGTTCATCTTTGCTACAGGGGAAAAGGTCTCAGTGTATTCGACTCCTTCTTGTTGAGAAAATCCTTTTGCAACTAGGTGTTCTTTATGTCTCTCAAAAATGCCTTTAGAGGTAAATTTGGTCTTGTAGACCCATCGACACTTAACACTATAACTCTTTCCTTGTGGTCAGGGAAATAAGTCCCAAGTGTGATTCTTCGACAAAGAATCAATTTATGTCTGCATAGCATGTTCCCATTCAAGTCGTCCTTAAGAATCCAAGTAGGAAAAATTATCAGAAGTTTCCAGAACATGAGTCATCAATGCAACACTAGCATGTTTCTTTTGACTTTGATTTTGTCTTCCAGAGGAAACATCACCGAAATTAGGTCTAACAACTTCAATTTTTTTGGCAACCCATATGGGTAGACAAGAAATAGGTGAAATCTTTGTCACTGTAGCATATCGATTAGAAGTCAGATAGATTTTAGTCAAAGGAGACAACACACCAGTTGAAACAAATATCAACGGAATAGTAAACTCAGAGGTTGATGGTCAAGTCAAAATAGGAACAAAGTTTGACTTTCCAGTTTAATGACTAAAAAATGGAGTAGGAGAACCAATGTTGGAGACAACATCAAATGGATCATCTTGCAACAATCTAGAGGAGGCATTCAAAAACTTAATTCCAGAAGACTTCTCATCAAACCATACATTTCGTCTAATAATGATTTGTCATTTGACAATATCAAACATTTGATAGGATTTTGACTCTTCAGAACATCCCATCATGATGCAAGCATGAATCTTTGCATATAACATATTTATGCAATCATCGGAAATATGATCCTAGTAAATACATCCAAACACACAGAGGTGGCCAACTAAAGGATTATTTCCACACCATCGTTCGAATGGAGTCATGGAAGGAACAACTCAATTCAAGATGCAATTGAGAATATAGTTTTCACAATACACCGCTTTAGCCCAAAAGCGATGAGGCATAACTTTGGCCTACAAAAGACATTTAGCCATTTCAAATAAAGTCCAATTCTTGTGTTCTATGACACCATTATGTTGAGGTGTATGAGGAACCAACCGCTTCAAGTCAATACCAGATTGAATCATGTATTCTTCAAAAGGTTGATTTATGTACTCACCACCATTGTCTGGTCTCATGCACTTGATGGGTCACCCACATTACTTTTCAACAAAGGATCTAAACTCTTTGAAATTTTCAAAGACCATATAGACCCATGTGAAACAAGAGATATCATTAATTAAAGTCAAAATATACCTTGCACCTTCCAGGGAAGGTAGATTGATGCAACAAACATCATTGTGAACCAAATCTAGTAGATTATGTGCTCGCCATGCTTTTCCGTAGTCAAAATGTGCCTGATGATGCTTGCAAAGAACACTTCCTTTACAAACTCCTTCAGGGGGAAACACTTTCGGTAGACAAGCAACCATGTTATGATTTTCCATCGATTGTAGACTTTGAAAATTAAGGTGTTCGAGTCGTTCATGCCAAGTTCCAATTCACTCATCAGTGTGAGCAACAAGAGTAGTTGGTTCTCTATTGGGTAAAGTCATGTCACATAATGTATATAGACTATCCTTTGGGTCGAGAAATCCTTTGGTGACAATCGATTGACCTTTCTTCAAATCACGAACATAGAACCAATCTGGCCAAAATTCCATAATATTACATGTCTGTATTAACTGAGAAACATATAATAGATTAGCATGTCTCTACACAGTATCTGAAACAAATAGTATACCAATAGAAATTAGTCCGGGAAAAAAACTCAATATCAGTCCTAGATGAGAAGGTTCACAAAAGAAAAAACTAATTGATTTGTTGCAAAATCATGCTAATGAATTTTCATGGGAATATACAGATATGAAAGGAATTCATCCCAATCTTTGACTCATCATATTTACATTGGGGATAATTTTTTACATGTTCGACAACCCCAACATCAAATGAACCCTATATTGTGTGAGATAGTGAAGGATGTGTTGCATAAATTAAATGTAAATTTAATCTATCCATTTTATGATAGCCAATGGGTTTCACCCCTTTTAATTGTTCCTAAGAAAAATGGGAAATGGAGGGTTTGTGTATATTATAGATAACTGAATAAAGCCACTTTGAAGGACCATTTTTCTCTACTTTTCATTGATCAAGTCCTTCATACATTAGCAGGGAAGAAATACTTATCTTTCCTTGATGGGTTCAATGCATACAATTAGACTCAACTTTCCCTCTAGGATCAATATAAAACCACTTTTACCTTCCCACGGGGAACCTTTTCTTACCGAGTATTTCCCTTTGGTCTTTGTAATGCACCCACTACATTGTAGTGAGCTATACCTGGTATTTTTTCAAATTTGATTCATGATTGTGTATATGTATATATGGACAACTTTAAAATGTATGGTAGCACGTTTGATGAAGCCTTGGGTAATTTAGAGAAAGTTCTCAAGTGATCTAAGGAAACCAATTTGTTTCTTAGTCATAAGAAATGTCAGTGGTCACATGATATGAAGGGACAATTCTTGGGCACCATATTTATCCTACTGGAATCAAGGTGGATCCTAAAAAATTAAGGTGATATCCAATCTTCTTGTTCCAAAAACATAAAAGTATGTTTGTGGTTTTTTAGGACATGTCGATTACTATCATAGTTTTATTGAAAAGTTTACCAAAATTGCATATCCTTTGTTTTCTTTATTATCTAGAGATGCAAAATTTTCTTGGACTCACCAATATCAATATACTTTTTAAGATTTAAAAGAAAATTTGTATGTGGCACTAGTCTTAAGGGGATCAAATTGGTCCTTTCCATTTCATATTTCCATAGATGCTTCCAACACAACCATTGGAGTAGTCCTTGGATACAAAGAAGAACAAAAACTGTATGCAATTATGTTGTTAGTAAAAATATTGCACTAATGAAGTTGAATTACACAGTGACTGAAAATAAATTTCTGGCAGTAATATATGATATTAATAAATTTTGGCACTATATTACTAGATATCCTGTTTTTTTACAGATCGATCATTTTGTCATTTGTTATTTAATGAATAGACCAATTTCTAATGGTAGAGTGACTATGTGGTTATCATTGTTGCAAGAGTTTGACATCACTATCATTGATAAGCCTAGAAAGGAGAATGTTATTGTAGACTTCCTTTCTAGGCTCACCAATTATGGGGATTCCATTCTTGTCAAAGATTATTTTCTTGATGAACATTAATTTGCATTATCTACTAACACTCCATGGTTTGCAAATATTGCTATCTATTTAGTTGCAGGAAAACTTTCGATACATATCTCACTGAAGGAAAATAGAAAATTTTTAAAGAGAGTGCAATGTACTCCTAGGTTAAAGGATACCTCTTTCACGCAGGGATAGATCTCATAATTTGACATTGTGTTCAAGAGGATGACATTTATGACATCCTAAAATCTTGTCATGATGAACCATGTGAGGGGAACTTTGTTAATAAAAGGACTGTACATAAGGTATTGCATCTATGCTACTATTAGCCTAGCATTTTTTGGTATGCCAAGAAGTACGTGACAAGCTATGACAATTACCAAAGAATGGGATAGTCTTTTTAGTTTGATGAGATTCCACTACAGACTAAACTCATGGTAAATCCTTTTGAGAAACAGGGCTAGAGTTTGTGGGTCCCATCAACCCTCCATCCATGCAAAAATATCATATCTAGGTTTGTAGTGACTTTGTCACCAAATGTTTTGAATCCAAATCACTTCCAAGTGATATGAAACAAGAAATAGCATATTTTATCCATGATAAAATATTTTTCCACTTTGGTGTACCACAAGAAATTATTACAAATGAAGGAAACCAGTTCACTTCAAAACTCATACAGTCCATCATAAAAAAGTACCATATTTTACACAGGACATCTACAACTTAATATTTGTAAGACAATGCTAAAGTAGAAGTCACCAATAGGGTATTGGATTCCATACTAGAAAATACTATGTCGATTCATCGCAAGGATTGGGCAATTAGCATTCCAAAATATCTATGGTCTTACTGCATCACTTGGTGAAACACCACGTGCTTCACTTCTTATGAGCTTGTGTATGGTAAGAATGTTATAACTCCCATTGATTTTGAAGTAAATACACTTAGAAATGCATTATATGTAGGATTGGACTCGTCAAAAGCTAAAAAGAATCATCTAAACTAGATTAATAAAATTGAATAAATTCATCAGGCTACCTTGTAGTATAGCTCTGTTGTTCAACAATATAGAGTAGCATGGAATTACAAATTCATCAAGAAGAAGAAATTATAGGCCAAAAATCAGGCCCTCTTATACGATTCCAGGTTTAAATACTTCAAAGGAATTTTTTTATACTTCAGAGGCATCATGGGTGGAATTGTAGTTCTCCATGAACACATTACCTTGGAATAATTGCATATCCATCTAGAATCACTTCATATATTCAGGGACATGGGATATCTTTCTTATTTTTAGAATTTGAGGGATTCGAAACCTCAATTGCACTAAATTTTTCCCTCAATTTTAGACTATTCATTGTTGTGGTGTGGGGTCTATGTATTATAGTTATATAGGAGATAGTGGCCAAAGTGACAAGCTTACCCTAAACTAGTGAAATATGGTTTTCTCACCGCGTTACATATAGTCAAGGGAACATTGACTTTCTTGTTTGGAGTGAGAGGGTTGAAGATGGAGGAAAAGGGGTAAAAGGGACCTCTTTACCAAGTCCATGGGATGAGGTTACATACTTTCTGAAAAAATACCTTACTTGTGAAGGATACCATGGTATCCTATTCGACTATCATTTCAAGTTATTGAACCATTTACAACATCAACAGTTGGTAAACATGCCTTACTTTTTACTTTGATCCCTACAACTCGTGGCTCAAAACAAAAAGACAAGCTTACACCCCATTACTAGTGTCAATCATCATTTTTTGATCAAATTAGTTGCATTAGATGCCCCTTCCCATAAAAATCATACCCGGGAAATTATGTTGCAAGAACCTTGGATGGTAGTAGAAATAGCTCATGTAGTAGAAGAGGTTCATTCTATTGAAGAGGAAGAACATGCAGTGGAAGGGGTTCAAGATATTGAAGAGGAATAACATGGAAGATAATTTCAAGAAGAGATTAATGCAGAAGAGGAGGAGGATAATGAAATACAAATATTAGAAGAAAAGTATGTTGGGATTGAGGTAGAAGGGTGTCCAATCATAAAAGGTATCCTTCTTCTAACCCTGAGACTAAATATGGACCATCTACAAGAAACAAAATTAAATCTAAAGGTGTTATTCCTCTAGATCATCCTAAAATATAAAGAACTGAGTCCATTGCTAAAGACATGGCTACTGCTACAAAAGAACTAGTAGCAAAGTAAAAGGTTGTAGAACCAATTGTTGTAGAATACATTTTTCATTTTAAATAACATGTTGAGCCTACAAAGGATTTTCATATTTCTTAATAGTCCTATACATAAATTTCTAGAGGAAGAAATACAATCTCTAGTGATACCTGAGACCACCAAGTCAACCAAGAAAAATACCAACACTGTACCAAGTAAGCATCATTAGAAAATTTATAATAACACAATCCTAAAGATTAATCACAAATTCAAAAAGGAAATAAGGGTTTTGCATTATACACTATATTCCTCCCTAAAGAAGTTGAATGCATATAAATCCAAGGTATGGTTGGGCACACTAGTCCAATTCCTCAAGAAATGTGTCTAGTCACTGTGATGTCCCATTCCCAAGAGTAGGCCAGCAGGGTGTGACTTAGTAGTCTATATGTTCCCGTAGACTATAGTCAGGCACAAACAGGGAACAAGATGGAGAAATAAGGAGGAATTAACGGCTAAACGATGAATTAAGCCAAAATACTTAGGAAAAGTCACTTAAGCCTAAGTCAACGAA
>ML776582.1:949869-993486 GCA_009831015.1 Picea engelmannii
TATAATTCTTCAAAAATGAATAAGGAAAGAAATAAATATGTTAAGCAGTTGTGTCATTCACTCCAAAGACACCTTGCAAATGTGCAAGGTTACGCTCAGTGAAGATTCTGTTGAATATGTAGAAATATTTTTGGATCTGTTGAATTCATTTGACAACTTGTCTTTCCTCTTGTATGTTGTACTCTTGTATATATAGCCCAATATTCACTTGAAAATATTCCTATTTGAAGAAAGAGGACCCAGATCCTAAGTCTGGTTCTTGAGGAGATTCCTTGTAGCGTCTGCATAGGGATCAGGGTTTGAATATTGAACCATGTAGCAATGCATGTGCATCATTGGTTCAATAGCTACAAGTGAATGAGGAGGCTCCTCAAACTAGGATAACATCCTTCTCTAAATAAGTGTATATTCTACAAGGTCACTTGCTCCCTATAGGGTGGAATACATTGGCCACTTGGGCATCTGTTGTGGCTCATCATCTGTATGCCCATCATATGTATGTCCATCACCTTTTGAATCCAATTTTAAACTTAGATACAAAGTATGATTTGAATGTGTTGACTCATCATATTGGATTTATGGTGTAAGAGGATGTGCATGCAGCTCCTGAGATGCATGCTTTTGACCACTCCCTGAGAAGTCAAGTTGTTGCATGTACTTGAAATTTAGATTACCAAATCTGCCATTCCCAAATCTAGTATCATCATCATAATGATTCAGTAGAAATGAGAAATCATATTTAGCAATAAACTTAGAGAATGTATACAACTGATACTAGATATTGACCTCACCAACAACAATATTGGAGTTATCGTGCATATCATATATGGTCACAAAATCTTATGTGAATTCCACCCTTTTTCTTGTGTCTGGTTGTGATTTCTGATAGATAGAGAGTAGATTCATGGAGAGTTTCAGAACATGAAATACATTCTCAAAGCTTCCACATTGGATCTCTACTCTCCCCTGTCCAGTGACCTCTAGTGGAGTATCATCACCCATGAGGATGGGAGGACCCATGCTAGCAGTTAAAGATGAAAAGACATATTTTTTAGTTTCCATGTGATGGGATGCACCAGAATCCAAAACTCATGCATTGGGAGAAGAATGAATGGAAATCAAAGAATGAGAATTACCTCATTTTGATGGTACTTGATATTTTGACTTCTTCTTGGCATTCTCAAGAATGAAATCCCTAAGATTGTTCTGCTAAAGTGTCGACACCATGAGGTCCATTATCTTCTTCATGCATGTTGCTTCAAGATGAGAGCCATTATTGCAGTAACTACATTTTGGCTTCCCTTTCTTTCCATTTCCACCTTTGGAACCTAAGGATCCATCGAAGGAATTTCCTTCCTCTTGTTTCCCAGAATTTACCTTTCCCTTTCCTTTTTGCTTGACCTTTGAATAAGATTTCCTATTGCTCTCATGCACAACAAGTGCATGCACCTTGGTATACATGACTATCCCCATATTGATGAGTATATCTTACTCATGGGTTAGGGACTCAATGAACTGGGCTAATGATGGAATGGTCCAAGTTTCTCCCAATGTGATCCTTACTGTATATAATTTTGAGACAAAGACTTCATATTATGGGCCTAGTTTTGACAAAATTACAAGAACTAACTGCTTTTCTTGCTTAGATTTGTCAATACCACATCCCTTTAGCTGAAGAAGAAGGAAATTGAAATTTGTGAATAAGTTCTACATATTATCAAAGTTTATTGGATCCAATAAATTCAATTCTACCTCAAGCATATGGCCTCTCATCTCGTCTTGTTTTCCAAAGAGACCTTCCAGTGTAGTCCAAATCTCATTTTTAGTAGTACATGCATCAATATGAAATAATAGCTCGGGAGAAATTGACATACTAATAAGACCATAAGATTCATTAAAGAAGTTAAAATACCTATTTATATCAATTACTTATGTTGGCTCAACCTATATAGCCATTTTTATTCGAAACAATCCCCTACCTATAAGGATTTGTAGAATCTTTGGCTTCCACTTGAAATAATTGTATGGTGTGAGAAGAGTTGTCAGCGTAAATTCCATTATTTTTGTCTACATCTCCCTTCTAAACCTACAAATAAAGTTCCTATGAAATTTATCCTATCAACAAATCTCTGATACCATGTGAAAGAAATCAATATTTCTCTTCACAAGCTCTGATACCATGTGAAATTCACAGAGAACTTAGCTAGATAAATACACACAAAACTTGGAAAAAGAACCAAAGAGAAAGAATCAAGAATGAGAGAAAGAATTGAGGATGAATGTGTGAATTGTATTACATGAGTGAGTAATAAGTACATGAAAATCCCTATTAATAGGTGAATGTGCCATAGATGGTTGCATGTCTAAAAAAATGCACCATAATTAGTGATCTAGAGTAATGTAGACACTCATTGATAGAAATTTGAGTTGTTGCCCCGTAGTATAATTCAAATATCAATGAAAACCTCAGTTAACTGAGTCAGATGTGTGGAGGAGAGAGAAAAGCATACATGCATGAGATATGTGCCCTCCTATCCTCATGCATGAGATATGCGCCCTCTTGGTGAGAAAAGCAATTGTTGCATGTATTAGTTTTCCTCCACTAGTTAAATGAACTACTAACTAAATTCAAACTAAAGAGGAGAAGAACCCCTATATTTTAGGAAAAATCCTAAAAAATAGGAGACCCTCACAGTGACTAGCAAACTTAGGAAAAAAAGAATTACTAGGTGAGTGTGTAATTACTCCAACAAAGGATATCTAACTTCATATTCCTTTTTTTTCTCAATCAATAGCTCCACCTATATGTTTTTAAAAACTAAAAGATGGCATAGGCAAGGGTGACATTTATTTCCTTTCATATTTATAATTGGTGTTGAAGGGTTTTATAGAATATTTTGCCACCTCAGTGGCTGAGATGCATGTGATTGGCCTTTACCCCTTCATAGATCCCTTTTTGTTGCTTGGATATTCCCAAAAAATTGCAAAAAAACCTTCCTAGAAATCCAATCACTCCCTTTGCTCAATAAATGTGTGATTACTTGACCTTTCCCTCAAGAAATTTGTGCGTGCATCTCAATGTACCAAAAACAATATAAAAATTCATGAAGATTATGCACTCTTGAGCAACGTTTATGGGAAAAATAATTCAATAACTCCCTAAATCCCATAGAAAAATGGTCTCAACAAGATTTAAATGGTATAAAAAGAGACCTAAGGGTGGAAGGAACGTACAAGCATTGTTATTATTCCAAAATAATCATTTAGTCCTAGCAGCCAAGACATTATTTCTGAGCTTTTTATGACCTGGATTTCCCAAGAAACCCCTATGTATTAAATTTAATTTCCCATTCACATTAGAGAGGCATAAGATACCTTGATATTCCTCCTATCCATGAAAAGAATAACTCTAGAGGTGTTCCAGTCCTGAATGGATTGGGATTGGAGGAATCGAGAAGGTAGTTACAGACAATGTCAATAGTAGAATCATGTACAAGCTTTTTTATGTTGTTCTAATTATTAAAATGAATATCTCTCTTCTTTCTCTCTCTAAATACTGAGTTTCATTTATGTTGGATTTAATCTCCTTTCAGTGTTTAGTGGTGGAATTACTTTGCCTAATTAAATTAGTTAAGGTAGTTATTTTGTTTTCATTTAATTTCCAATTAGTATTGAGGATTGTTTCTTGTTTCCATGTTTGTAGGTTTGTGATCTGAAGATGGAGAAAGGAAAAATAAATCATGGACAATAAAAAAGTCCCATCTTCAATTAACCTTTGTAATTGGGTAAGTCCTATTGTAACTACCTAGTAGTTATAGAAACAAAAACATAGGCTATTTTAGGGAAAGTTTTGCATTTTTCTTTGAATTTCTCTATTATAGTCATCCTTAGCTATAGGAAAGTTTATTTTTGCAAAACAATTAGCAATTCCATTGGGGACAACTCCTTGAGTTGTTCTCAATAGGGTATTCTTAGTTTTTTTATTGGCTTAGGTTTAAATTTGTTTTTGTTAATTTGTAGTATGTGTTGTTTGTTTGTGAGGTCATGGGTCAGCTTGCAGAGGTTTTTTAGATTTTCTTGAGGGTTTTAGCCTCATACAGGACACACTTGCTCTTTCTGACTCTTACATGGCACACTTTCACTTTCCATTTAGATTAAGAGTGATCATTTTGTTGGTTTCCTTTAGTAAAGGAGAAAGTACTCATCGGTTCCTCTCTCAAAAGGTGTGAGTTCCTCCCGGGAGTGATTTTTTCTCACCTCCATCCATTTTTTTTCTTGCATGGTTGCTACATTCTTTATTTTTTTCCTCTCTGAACCTGTTTGAATTAGTCTTGTAGTAGTGAAATGATGCTTGATTGATTATTTTTTAGCTCGTGTTATCATTGAAAATGAAAAGCATTTTAGGTGTCTTTTCTTGTTTTATTGTTTGCTTGTTTGAAGTTATGTTGTTTAGCTACATTTTGAATTTGCTTGGTTGATTGAATAGGGTCTAATAGTTCCTAGTCTTTGAAAGAAAAGGAAAAATTTGCATTAGGAGTATGGATATTGCATTATATTTACTCTTCAAAGTTGTTCATGTCATAACTACTTTCATTGAAGAATTAGTACAATTTGGATGATGACGTTCTTATTAGTTATTTATGTTTTGAGTCTTTGAAACACCATCAGTTGCACTTCCATACTGTTTCATTAATTAAAAAACATTTAAAACGAACGCTTGATCTAAAAAATAACTAGACTCTTTTCTTTTTATAAGAACACATAATAGTCTAGGATTTAGGGCCTTGGAATAGGTTGTAGAGTAAATTATCTAGTGTTGCAAAGCCTAACACTAGAGTTGATTAAAGAGTGTGAGAAACCCAATAGTATCAAGGATCACTTGCCGGGAAAGAACCTCTAAAATAGTGTTTATTTAGGTGAAATTACCTTCAACAGATAGGGGTACTCCCTGGTATGAGGTCTCAATTTGACTTCACGCAGTTTGAATTAGGAGACCCACCCATCCGGATTTTGGCTTGGATTACATTACTGGTTTGAGGGTGAATGAATGGTTTGTTTTGTGATGGGATGCAAATGAAAACTACACTAATGTTAAAAATAAACCTATTCTATTCTATCCTATCTAGGAGTAATTAAAGCTAATAGGCGAATAGATAACAATGTTATCAATCCTTGCACATAACCCTCATTCAGATAGTTGTTAAAGGAAAGAGATGTTTTACACAAACATGAATAAGTATATGATAGGATAAGTCATGTACATTAACTCATACATCCAAATCTACTCACCATCTCATAACATTCATAAAAAAAATAAAAACAAATACTGTGGAAGATATCCATTCACAAAAGAAAAATTTATTTATGAAAAGGAAACTCTTATAGTGCTTCACAACAACCAAACATTCCATGTAAATAATTCACAACAAAATAGCTACAAGAAAACGATGCATTTCTCTCTATCAAAATGGACCTGAGGGATTCTCACTATTATTTTCAAAAAAAGTAGTTCTCCCAAAATTAAAAAGTTCAAGAGCCTCTCCAAAATCAATACTCTTTGGATTATACATCTTAGTTTGGTAACTGTTCTTGAGACTTATTGAATTTCTCAAGAAACAATTACAAACTTTTCACCTTCTATATTTTGTTTCTTTTTAACTTAAGAAAAAAAAAACGATAAATGAAAATTCAAATTGTATTCTATGTCTCCCCTTTTTCTTTATCCATAATGTAGGCAGGCCATGCTTCATGATATCCAAAAATAGAAATTATTATGTAGTATAGTTGAGATTCTAGGACAACTTCGTGGGCTGCAGAAATTTGGGAGAGAGTTTTTATATCTCTTTGCAATTTGGGTAAGAAGGCATGGATCATGCTTTGTGTTCTAGCTTCTTTCACAAGATGTTCATCCATTAAGGCAATCATTACTATGAGAGGGGTATATGTGGCCATTTCTCTAGCTCACATATTTTCTTCCAATTCAACATGTGTATGCTCATTTGGTCTTGGCTCTCCTAATTCTCCAAATCATGGAAGATGGTATTTCATGGTTAGGATGACTACTACCTTGTGAAGTTCAATGCAGATTCCCATTGAGTTCTTTAGTTTTTTTTCCAAATTTTCCCTTGTTTCCTGGAAATTGGTGAGAGAAATGTAGTTGAGCTCACCTTCCCAATCTGTCATTCGTGGTAACGCTTTTGGTGTATTTGGGTTGTCTATTTCCCACTGCTCCATTTCATCTAAAGCTTCTTTGATAACCATGAATTCCATCCTTTTAGCCTGGGTTTTTTTTAGTTGTGCCTTTATTTGGGTTATCTTCATCTATAACACTTGTATTCCAACGTAGATTTCCATGGCCAAACTATGGAGATCCATTCTTACTGTTGTTGCATTTTCTATGAATTCCTAGATTATGGTCCTGCCCTATTTGTAAAATTGCATCTTCTCTTACATGCTTCTTATATTTTACTTGTATGCCCCCACTTCCTACATCAAGCTCCTTAAGTTGTGTTTGAAATATTGTGTGAAGGCGACAGTTGTTGAAGCGATTGACGTGGGATCATATTTAATATTTTCTACCACGTCTTTCTCTATTGTTATTGATAATGGGGCCACTCCAATTACTGGTAGCTTTCTGATTTTATGTTGTATATTTTTTCATGAATCCATGTCAAACATGAAGAAGTTTCAGTTGGCTACATTTCATGCCTTTAATGGAGTGTATGCACCTAGTCCCAACTCTCTTAGTGGGAGATGTCCTATGATCAAGGGTGTGTTTGAGGATGATCCAAGGATATCCATGTCCATGGTATCAGAGATTTATTTTTCCACTTACTTTGTTTTCATCTCCTCTTCTTATTTTTTTCATTGTGCCTATGCTTCTACTACTACCCTTTTCTATTCTTCTGTTGCTGCTACCCGTTGTATTTCATGTTCAAATTATTCCTCTTTCCTGTTATATTTTTATATTTCTACTCCTTCAACAATTTCTACTAGCTTTCTCTTTTATTCTCTTCTTCTTGTTCATCTACCTTTTGTTTTTTATCTTTTTCTCTTTACTTCGTTGTTGCTTTTGTTGCCTCTTCCTCCTTTTTTCTGCTCTGCCTCTGCTTTTAATCTGATCTAGATTATATTGAAAAAAAATGAAGGCAGAGATATAATCAATAAACACATAGAGATATTGCAAGAACACAACAATATAATTAACTCAGATTTTATTAATGAATGGAATACAAAAGACTGTAAAATCCAAAGCACACAAACTAACTAGAATGGTGGTAGCTTATCGCTTAAGAGAAATATGTGTCGGTTATGCTCATTTGCCAGAAGTTGATTACAAAGAAGTTGGATAGGAATTTTAACATAAAATAATCAATTAGAAAAACCTAAACATTCAAAACCTTAACCCCAGAAGATTAAACTCCAAAAGGTTTATGGGCTCTGATGTGGTTAGTTGATACATCAACTTCCCAGGGGTGTAACATTTTCATACGATCTTCATTTGGGGTGCTTAGTAGCCCTTCAGAAAGGTCTAGCCGAGAAGTGCAAATTACAGATGGCCTAGAAGTTTCCCTTCTTAGGAGGAAATGGTAACAATTGCATTAATTTCCTCCATAAAATGGGGAAATTTTTTTTTAATATTACTCATGGCGATCCACTTGCCCCAATGAAGAAGTTTCCCTACTTTGACGACCCGATAGAGTTGGATAAACTATTGGCGGGTGCCATTAATCTTGGTGTCCATGATCCAATCAATTGTATCCTGTTAAATGTAGTCGGGATTGATTTTTGTATGGGCCAAGTTCTCTACCATGTTTGAAGTGTCCAGGAGAGGTGGAAAATATGGTCGAAGGAGTTCCACATTAAATATGAGGTGCAAGCCAAGGAAAGGGGGAATACTTAATTCAAAATCATTTTCACCCATATCCTTGGTGATGGTGTAAGTCATGTATCAAAGTGGGAAGAGATTTCGATGGGGTCCCGTGAGGTTCTCTTTCTGCAAATGGAACCATACATGATCTCCCACCTAAAAATTGTGTAGTACCCAATGTTGATTGTGATTTTGCTTGTACTTGGTGTTGGATTTCTACAAACTATCATGAACTTGTTGTTGGATGTGTTATATTCATTCAATAAATTTGGTTGCTTGATCATCCTCGGTCTGAGCATGGGAGGAATCCTCCTGTAAAACTGCAATGGGAAGAGTTATGTCAATGGGGGGAAATGTCTAGAAACCCAAACACACTTGAAAAGGGTTGTGGAAAATAGAGTTGTGGAGGGCTCTATTGTAACTACTTTTAACATAAGGAAGGTTCTCATCCCATGTTCATGGATGTTTGGAATTGTACATATTCAAGTTATGAACAATCATCATGTTGACTACCTCCGTTTTTCCATCAGTATGGGAGTGGAAGGCGGTCGATTTGGTCATCTTAGTGTCCATCATCGACCATAGGCTAGACAAAAAAGTACTCAGGAACTATTGTCTTGATCTAAAATAATGGTTCGTGGGAGCCCAAAATGAACCCAAATTTTTGGGTTGTTATATTCTTTGAAGTGAAAGTCTAGTCGAGGTGAATCGACTGATGATCGAAGGTCGAGGTGGATTGACAACAGTCAATGTCGAGGTTGATCGACAACAAGTCGAAGGTCAAGGTAGTTGACTAGGTAAAGTTGAAGTCGAATATACCAATGACAAGTAAACCAAAAAGAGGTCTAAGTGTGGGCATCAGACGAATGACTATAGACCAAATGAAATGTGACTAGCAGTCGACTGGTAATCCGACTTGGATTCGACTATAACAGAATCTCTAGATTTGTGGGCTTTGTAGCCAATCATCTGCATCGATCTGTAAAAAAAAAATGGCGCCAATTATTTAGGGGTTTTCCTGTTGTAAAGCATGTAAAGAGGCATGTTGTAAGGTCATAAAGGCTAATATATGAATCTTAGTATAGGTAGTCTTTAGAGAAATATTTAGATGTAGGTTCTTGGTCATGTAGATGTAAGCCATATTGGCTATAGGGTTGTTCTTGCGTAGAAAAGAGGGTATGATCTCGATTGTGTCTTAGGAGTGGACCAAGGTTAGACATGTAACCTTTTATTCAGATTGAATAAGACAACAAGAGAGCATAATGCTCAAGGAATGTTGGTTTTCCCGATTTATGGTTTCCAAGGTAAAATCTCGGTGTACTGTGTGATTGCTTTGTCATTTACATTCTTGATTAAATTATTCTTCTCTTCTTCTAGGATTAGTGTGGAAGTGTCTCTCATTTCTTGAAAAGTGGTATCATAGCTTAGGTCTTCCCTGACAAGTGTGTTATCAGATCCATGTTATGATTTGGTGAGTATATTATATCTTGATTTACCAATCTTGAATATGAGAACTAAAACCTAGGAACAGTAAGAGTCATAAGTCATAAAAAAATTTAAAGATCATGGTAAAGAATCGTGAGCAGTTCCAGAATAGAGATAGAAAAATTCAATGGCCATAATTTTGAGCTTTGGAAGCTTAAAATGGAATATCTTCTTGTAGATTGAGAACAATGGATAGCGGTTTGGCCAGGTACCCATCTGACAGGAATGTCGACGGAAGAATGGGATAAACTCGAGAGAATATAAATAAGTATGATTCAGATTTGTCTTGTAGATTGAGTATTGTTGAATGTATCAGATGAATATTCAACCAAGAAAATGTGGGAAAAGTTGGGAAGCTTATACCAGTCAAAATCTCTCGTAAATAAGTTGTTTCTCAGAAAGAAACTATATCTTCTGAGAATGAGTGATGGAAGTTTGTTGACTAAACATTTAAATGTGTTTAACACTTTGTTATGCCAGTTATCATCTAATGAGGAGAAGTGTATCATCCTATTATGTTATTTACCAGACTCCTGGGATAGATTAGTCATGGCTATTGGGAGTAATACAACCACACTAGCGCTAGACAACATGGTTGCTTCTCTGTTGTTGGAAGAAATGAGAAGGAAGAACATGGAAGTATCGACCAAAGATGCTCTAGTAGTGAGAGGTCAACCAATAGACATAGATAAAGGAATATTCTCCGGTAGAAAGTTCAAGTCAAATGGTAAATATAAATCCATGGTTCAGTTGACGTGAATATGTTGGAAATGTGATAAATATGGGCATTAAAAAAAGGAATGTAAGTTGAAGGCAATATAAGTCAGTGTTGGATCCGATGAGAAGCATTCGACTGAGAGAAATATGACCCTTGATAAGGGAGGTGATGTGTACCTGGCATTGACCAGTACACAATCATATCAATATGTTTGGTTGATTGGCTCAGGAGCATCCAATCATATGACACCACATAAAGAATGGTTATGTGAATATGAACGATATGATGAGGGTGATTTTTTATTAGGGGATGAATCGACAACCAGAATTGTTAGACAAGGAAGAGTTCAACTGATACTGCAGGATGGGAGGAAAAGAACCTTCCAGGTGTGCTACACATTTCAGGTTTGGTAAGAAACCTGATATATGTCAGCAAGATGAGTGATGCAGGTGTGCATACTCTATTTCATAAGGATGTATGCAAGATGGTTACAAGTGTGATGGTCTTAATGAAAGGAGTTCAGATTGGTACCCTATACAAGTTGTTAGGGAATGTCAACTTGGTTAGATGTAATGACATCGGTTCCCTTGAAATAAACTTGACTCTGACTTGACTCGAATCAAATAGAGATAAGTTGGTTCAATCCGACTCGACAAGACATGATAAAATCGACCCGCCATGTTATGGCACAAGACGATATGATACATTGGAGAAAAAGTACTTTGAGCTATGCAAATAAAAGGTATGGTCGAAGGGTTTCCTGAATGTGGTTTAGAGGTTGAATTCTGTGAACATTTCATATATGGAAAACAAAGTCAGGTGAGGTTCCCATCTAGAGCGATAAGGTAAAATGGGATTCTAGAACTTGTGCATAGTGATGTGTTTGGCTCGGTTACAGTGTCTTCACTTGGTGGATCCCTATATTATGTCTCCTTCATAGATTATTTTTCCAAGAATACATGGATATATTTCCTAAGGAGGAAATCAAAGGTTTTCGAGATATTTGAGTTTAAATCTCTTATGGAAAACCAGACAGAGAAAAGGATTAAAGTGTTGAGAATTGACAATGGTGGTGAATTCTATGGAAAGGAATTTGATCATAGAATGCCAAAATACCACACCATATACCCCACAACAAAATGGAGTTGTCAAGAGAATGAATATAACATTGATGGATAAGGCAAGGAGCATGCTTAGTGGTACTGGGATCGCACAAGAATTATGGGTGGAGGCAGTTGGCACTGCAAGATATCTGGTGAATATGTTTCATTCGTCGGTACTGGTCGGCATGACTCCACATGAGGTATGGTCAGGTAAGAATCCTTCGGTGGCACATCTCAAAGTATTTGATTGTGATACATTTGTGCATGTTTCCAAGGAAAAGAGGAGCAAGCTGGAAAAGAAGGCAATCAAATGTATTTTCATTGGATATAAATAAGGAATGAAAGGATATAAGCTCTAGGATCATGCAACAAGGAGAACGATGTATAGTCGAGATGTGGTCTTCACAAAAGTCGGAGGTAAGTCTAAGCCTGAGGAAGTTGTTCAAACTGAGAATAATTATGAGACGATGCATTTTGAACTGAGGAACGAAGAAGATGATTCAGATGAGTCGATTAAATCTGAGGAAGAGGTGGAACAATAGAATCTGGTGGAAAGGAGGTTAGAAAGAATAATAAAACAAGTCAAAAGGTACAATCTACCCAACTAATGTTCTGCATTCATGCTAACTTCCATCGACGATGAGCCTAAGTTGGTCGGTGAGGCATTCGACTCAGTACATGGTAAACTATGGAAGGAATCCTTGGTCGAAGAAATGGAATCCTTGCACAAGAATGAGACATGGGATTTATTCAAATTACCTAGTGGAAGAAATTATGTCGGTAGCAAGTGGGTATTCAAGAAGAAGATGAATTTTGTAGGACAAGTTGATAAGTACAAAGCTCGACTGGTACCAAAAGGTTATTCCCAAGTCAAGGGAGTCATCTTCGGTTAGATTTTTTCCCCTATTGCAAAACTAACTTCCATTAGAGTACTAATTTCTCTAGCTGCAACATTCAATCTGGAAATAGAATAGATGGATGTGAATGCAACGTTCCTACATGGGACCCTGAAAGAAGAAATCTACATGAAACAATGATCTGGGATCTTTTCATCGATATGACTTATTAAAGAATTGTATTAAATGAGCATAAATTAAAGTGTACCATAAATAAGGAAATGTCAATAAGAAGGAGACATAAGAATTAATATGAACACAAAACTTGATAACATAGTTTGTCCCTAGTGGACTACATCTTCGGGTCCTTCTCTCGAATGGGTAGGCCTTTTTTATTAACTCAACAAAAGAATTTGGAAAAATACATAAGTATACCTCATTCTAGAATTAAGTTGCACAAGTTTTGCTCAGATCATAAAACAAACAACACCATTGGATTTGTGGCATCGAATTACTAGAAAATGATTGTCTCCATGCCTCAATCTGATATTGGCACTTCCAGGCCCATAAAAAATCTGGCCTTGATTTGTGTGCAAGCAACTTGCATTAAATTATTGTAATCTGCATCGATTTTTGTGCTTGGTATGGACTGGGCATGCCTCCCCCATGCATTGGAAAAAAATATTTTTTTAAATAAAAACTGGATGGAGTTTACCAACAAAGGTCATTTGGTTTGTTGGAAATTGGATTTAAATTAAGGTATTCGTTGGGGGAGGTCCCAGGGTCAAACCCATGTGCCTCCCATTTTACCCCTCTGTTGCAACAACCGAACCTTGCCACTAGATTTGGCACTTAACTTTGGTAGATTTTCGGGGATCATCGCTAACCTTGGTGGAATAGTTGGTTGTTGGACTGCATACATTGAAATATGCCACCAATTTTGGTGGAAACACTCCAACTTTGGCAGATCAGGGTTAACTCTGGAAGATTGGTGGTTGTTGTGTCAGATATGGCGGGGCTACCATTGCTAAAATGGTAGACTAGGGGTTGTCCACCGACCACCCCCTTTTTTTAATTTTAATTTTTTTTTATTGTCCCTCATTGGGCATTTTCTCGTTGTCACGTGGAATCCATTCATTGGCCCACATCAATTTCTTGCACGGACAACCTGTCATGTCACCTCATGCCTGGTCATTTTTCCACATATGATATGGATGCCATGTCACTTGTCGTGTGGTTGTAAGGATGCCACGTGGTTGTATAGACTGCCACATGGCACTTTCGCATTGGTCCATATGTCAACTTGGAAATGTCGAAAATGAGTGACACGTGGTAGCCTCTGTTATTGTCATGTCAGCATGTTGACGTCACGATGACATCATCATGACATGTGTTGATCTATGATTGATCCATGTACCTTGTATGAATGCTGACATCATTTTTACTGATGATGACATCAGCAGTACGAATGTTGACTCATTCCTGTTGAGTGGGATAGGTTGACCAAAACTTTGACCGTGAATATCTTTCAATCCGTAACTTTGTTTGATGAACCGTTTACGTCGTTGGAAATCTTGTGACGTGCTATTTGTGATGATGCCAATTTTGTTGAGTTTTGAGGACTTTGAATTTTTTCCTTTTATTTATCTGTTGAGGCCATTCTGAGCTTCCTGAGGTACTTCTGAGAATTCAGAGTCATTCCTTTCAGATCATTCCTTCCCACTGAGAGATTTTGGACCCCAAAATCCTTTTATAAATCAACAAATAAGTAACGGAATTTATCCCTCACTCTTCTCTTCTCGATCCACCATGCCTTGCCTTGCGGTATGCCTTTTAGGCACACTCAAAGATAAGCAATGTCATTCTTGTGTGAAATCCTCAATCTTCAATCTAGGATGACATCTTCCTTCTTCTTCTCCTTGACTACTTGGTTGACCTATTGAATCCTTTGAATGAACTTGCGGGATGAATCTCTCTCCTTGACATCTTTCTCATACAGCAAGTCCAATGGAATCTTAGGTAAATACCCAAGACAAGTCTCAATTGGTGAAACCCAAGTGGAAGAGTACATGTTTGATTGTAAGAAGGCTAGACAAAAGGTAATTGATCATTCCATTACTTAGGATGTTGGCTGAAATATCCTTGAAGCAAATGGACCAATGTACTCTTTACCACCTCTGGCTATTTGTCAGCCTATGGATAGAAAGTAGTGCTCCTTCTCGTCTTAGTGTCCATGAGCTGCCACAAATTTGTCCAAGATTCTCCTAACAATTGAGACTTTCGATAGGATATAAGGGATGTGGAAAACCTAAAATGGACCCATACATACTGGGAGAACAACGGAGCAACATGCTTGTTACATGACCTATCCACTGCTACATACAAGTAGACATGACTCATACTATACATGGGTAATCCCCTTACAAAATCCACTGAAAAACTTTCCCAAGAATAAGAGGAAATGAGAAATGGTGTGTACAACCGTATCCTTTCATTAGTGAGATTACAAAAGTACAACACACATTCATTTAGAATCATGGTTACAAATTGTTTCATTCGATACAAATGTACTACAATCCTCAAATGCCCAAATAAAAAAGAAACAGAGGCTTCCGCAATTACATGCACTTCCTTAAAGGAAGGAATACAAGGTCTACTCAAATGGTGGAGTAAGTTTTCCTACAAACAAAACTTCTTCCCCTACAAACCTTGGAAGATCCCACACACATATTTGAAGATTTTATCAATAACATACCATCCATCATTATTGATATGAGCTAAGGAAACATTCTTCAAAATAATAGGTGTAACAGTAGGAGTTATAAGAAGCATGTATGTCCTCATGACTTTGGTATTGTCACTGTTCTCCATCCTACATGGTTGTTGAAGGTCTTGTAAAGATAGCATTGGCACAATGTTGATATTTAAAGTGTTGAAGGTCTTATGTCCTCTACCTTCCCATTGAAAGACTTGTCTCATCTCAAGAAATTCATTATTATGTAAAGGATCAAGAACATTAACAACATCCGACTTATCATGGCCTTCTCCTTTTACAACTGTGAGTACAAGATTATTATTAGTGTTTATAACTCTTTTTACTTGACCTGAACTAACAACTGTTGATTTGTCCTTTATGCTACGATCTTTAATGATGTATTCCACTCCATCTTTTGTAATATGGTATTTGTTTTCCTTTCGAAAGAAGATAGTCTTTGTATCATAAAGGTAGGGACTCCCTAATAAAATACCACAGACATCTGAAGGAACCACATCTAAATCCACTTCGTCTATCATCTTAGAAGCAATAACAAACCTCAACCTACAATGCTTAGTTACATTTGACTTTTCTTTATCAGATACCCAACCGAGAGGGTAAGGCTTATGGTGAGGTATTGTGGTTAATTCCAATTTCTTAACAAGTGTCTCTAATATTAAATTAACTTGGTAACTCAGATCAAATAATGTGTCTATCTTTGTATGTTTCGATACAACTCTTCTGTGGAATAGTGCACTTCTCCTTTTATCATCATGATGTGATTCATTTAAAGAACTTGAACATGCATAAAAGGAATATTTACCTTGCATCCCAATTGTTGCGATCCTTTCTTCGTCACCTAAATCAGAACCAAGATCATGTTGCACTGTAGCAATGGTCTTTGTCTTCCCCCTTCCACCAAATTGTTTTGGCCTTAACTTTGGATGTAGTTTCCAACAATGTTCACTATCATGAACAGTTTTCTTGCAATGGTTGGAAGAGGGTTTTCCTTCCTCCTTATTTTTTGCAATTGTCCTCTTGTCCTTCCCATTTCCTTTCCTGATGAAATGGTTTTCAGAATGCTTGAATGGATTTTCCTCCTATCCATTCTTACCTCTACTTTCAAGGTGAGTGGCTTGCACACAAACTTTGTCAAGATTGGTGGGGTTAAGGAACAGTAAAGTATGATGAATATAATTGTGAAGTGCGCCAATATACTTCATTAAAGTTTCATAAAAATCTAAAGGAATGTTTAGGGCAAGTGGTTTCTTCCTAAATTCTTTCATGAAACTTTGTACAGTTTGTCCTTTACTTTGTCTTAAAGTTTTCCATTCCATCATTGCTTTATGTAAATAACCCAATGGATAAAATTGCTTCCTTATTGCTTATTTAAATTTTGACCATGAGGAAAGAATATTACCACACCTACTTATGTCTCGAAGCTTGATCTCCCACCATATGAGAGAAGTGCCTTCCAATTGAATATAGGCTAATTTCACTTTCACTTCCTCTTCATCAATTTGTTGTACACGGAAATATACTTCAACCTGTCAGATCCAATTATCTAGATTTTCAAGATTAGGATCTCCATTAAACATAGGTAAATCAAATTTACATCAATATTTAATAATGGTTTCTTAAAAGAGTCTTTATGGTTAGTATTAGAATGATGAGAATGATGAGAATGATCAAAGGAAGAAGAGATAGAACTCGATGGTGAATATGGAGGCTTGGGAGGGTCTTCTCCAGCCCCTTGGTTCACAGAAGAATTTTCATTTGTTGTTGCTTCCTTTTTTTTTTCTTTCTTTGCCATCATCTTCTCGTAGTCTCCATACATTCACTCGACCATATCTGACATGTGATAGAAGGCCATATGAAATTTTTTCTCATGTTCATTATGCTTGTCCTCTCCATCCATTTTCTTCCTTCGAGATGCATGGCCAATATCTCGGTTGAAAGTATTAAGTGTTCCTTCACCCTACTTATGCTTGGCCCTAGTAAGCATTCACACTCAACAATTCAAGTCAAATATGATTTCTCTGATACCAACATAATCCGGGATCTTTTTATCGATTTGACTTATTAAAGAATTGTATTAAATGAGCATAAATTAAAGTGCACCATAAATAAGGAAAGCTCAATAAGAAGGAGACATAAGCATTAATCTGAACATTAAACTTGATAACAAAGTTCGTCCCTGGTGGACTACATCACCGGGTCCTGCTCTCAAATGGGTAGGCCTTTTTTATTAACTCAACAAAAGAATTTGGAAAAATACATAAGTATACCTCATTATGGAATTAAGCTGCAGAAGCTTTGCTTAGATCAAAAAACAGATAATACCATTGAATTCATGGCGTCGAATTACCCAAAAATGACTGTCTCCACACCTCAATCTGACACTGGTACTTCCAGGCCCATCAAAACTCTCATCTTGATTTGCGTGTCTACAACTTGCATTAAATGACTATACTCTGCATCAATTTTTGTGTCTGGTACAGACTGGGTATGCCTCCCTCATGCATTGGAAAAAATTATTTTTTAAAATAAAAACTAAACGGAGTTTGCCAACGAAGGTCATTTGGTCTGTTGGCAATTGGAGTTAAATTAAGGTATTTGTTGGGGGAGGTCTTGGGATCAAACATGCGCGCCTCCCATTTTACCCCTCTGTTGTAACAACTGAACCTTGCCACCAGATTTGGTACTTAAATTTGGCAGATTATTGGGGATCGCCACTAACCTTGGCGAAATAGTTGGTTGTTGGACTGCATACGGTGAAATATGCCACCAGTTTTGGTGGAACCACTCCAACTTTGGCAGACCGGGGTTAACTCTAGCAGATTGGTTGTTGTTTTTTCAGATATGGAGGGGATACCATTCCTAAAATGGTGGACCGGGGGTTGGCCACCGGTCACCCCTTTTTTTTAACTTGAATTTTTGGTTACTGGCCCTCATTGGGAATTTTCCCGCTGCCACATGGCAACCCATGACTGGGCCATGTGGCAACCATTCATTGGCCCACATCAACTGCTTGCACAGACATCCTGCCACGTCACCTCCTTCCTGGTCATATTTTCATGTATGGTACAGATGCCACATCACCTACCATGTGGTTGTATGGATGCCACGTGACTGTACAGACTACCACGTGGCACTTTCTCATTGGTCCATATATCGACCTAGAAATATCGAAAATGAGTGACACATGGCATTCTTTGGTGTTGCCACGTTAGCTTGTTGATGTCATCATGACATGTGTCTCTCTTTGATTGATCCATGTATCATGTACGATTGTTGAAGTCATCCATATTGATGCTAACATCAATAGTACAGATGTTGATTCATTCCTGTTGACTAGGCTAGGTTGACCAAAACTTTGACCATGAATATATTTCGATCCGTAACTTTGTTTGATTAACTATTTACATTGTTGGAAATCTTGCAACACGCTCTTTGCGATGATGCCAATTTTTTTGAGTTTTGAGGATTTGAATTTTTTCCTTTTCTTTATTTGCTAAGGCCATTCTAAGCTTCCTGAGGTACTCCTGAGAATTCGGAGTCATTCTTAGGCCTCCATGGATCGTTTCGGATCAAACAACCTGAAGGATTTGTAGTAAAGGGAAAGAAAGAGTTGGTGTGCTAACTGAAAAGATCCCTTTATGGTCTAAAGCAATCTCCAAGGATGTGGTACAAGAATTTTGACACATGCATCCTTAATTTTGGATTTGTGAGAAGAAAAGTTGATCACTGCATATATTCCAATGAAGAAGGTGGGAATTTCATATATGTATCTTTGTATATCAATGCCATGTTGTTGATTGGAAACACATGGATGCAATAAAGGAGGTGAAGAAACAATTATCCTCCAAGTTTGACATGAAGGATCCCGGTGCAGCTAAATTCATTTTGGGAATGAAGATTAAGAGATATCAAGCTGCTAGAAAGCTTTGGTTGAATTAGATGAATTATATTGAAACAGTTCTGAAATGGTTCAACATGTAGGATTTCAAACCAGTGAATGTGCCAATTCCTATGGGAGCAAGGCTTACTGTTGAATAGTGTCCAAAGTCACAGGAAGAAATAGAGTACATGGCATGTGTTTCCTATCCAAGTGCTATTGGTAGTCTAATGTATGTGATGGTCTGCACTCAACCAGACATTTCCCATGCAGTAGAAGTGTTGAGAAGGTACATGTCGATACCTGGAAAGGAGCACTGGAAAACTATCAAGAGATTATTCAGGTATTTGTGTGGCACAAAGGACTATGTTATATGGTACCAAGGAAGACATGGAGGTGACAGTGGTAAATTAAATGTACATGGATTTGTTGAAGTTGATTGGGTTGGAGATAGGATTGATGGAGGTCGACCAATGAATATGTCTTCAATATGTTTGGTGGAGCATTAAGTTATATGATTAAGCGACAGGCAGTTGTAGCCTTGTCAACAAAAGAAGATTAATACATGGTGCCCACTCATGGAAGTACAGAAGTGGTATGGATGTGTTGGGTATGTGTTATATTCTTTTCACGAGTAGTAGTGTCTACATTGCGATGGTCCTACAGGGGGTTTGAGGGGGATCCTCTAGGCCCCCCCTTGGGGGATGAAAAGGGGTGATAACCATCAGAAGAAAAAAAATCCTCAGGAAACTTGTCGCATTTTTGCCTCATTTTTCGTGTTTCCTCCATTTTCGTGTCCATTGTTGGGGGGTTTTCGGCACATGGTTTTTATCGATGGTTTTCTATTTTCAATTAAGGAATTAGGGTTGTTGACTAATCCAAGTCATTGGGTTAGGTTTTTGGATGTCGATGGCTCCTATATGTATATTGTATTGTAAACAATGTATCACGATGAATGAATATAGAATATGTTGGTTTTCCTGGTTTGGGTTTCCAAGGGAAAAATATTTGTTTAATGTTTGTATTTTCAATTGTATCGTTTATGTTCTTCTATTGAAAATATATTTGAAATAAATATTGTACAAGGTTAAAATCTACATTTGGTATCAAAGATTTGTTTGCTTTAGATGGATGCCTTTGTGGTCAAGGGTTTGGCTCGGGATTGTAATAAGCCTTGTTACAGTGGGAGATATATGGTATTGATTTTTCAGGTGAAAATAAATGGCAAGCAATTCAAAAATGGAGATCGAGAAGTTTAATGGGAAATTTTTTTAGTTGTGGAATCTCAAGATGGAAGATTTGTTGGTGGATAGAGATCAGTGGATCGTGATAGATCCAAGTACTGCACCTACAGGAATTTCAGAAAATGACTGGAAAAATTTGGATCGAAAGGTGAAGAGCACAATCTGACTATGTCTCTCAGATTCAGTATTATTGAATGTGACAGAGGTAGCTACAACTGAGGATTTATGGGATAAGTTGGGGAAGTTGTATCAGTCTAAATCCCTAGTAAATAAACTATTCTTGAGAAAGAAGTTGTATAACCTGAGGATGAGAGATGAAGACTCAGTGGCAGAGCATTTGAATGCCTTCAATATTTTGGTAAGTCAATTAGTATTTGTTGATATTAAAATTTCAGATGAAGATAAGTGTATCATTTTAATGTGTTCTTTACTAGACTCGTGGGATAGTTTGGTTGTGTCCATAGGTAGTAATACAACTTCCTTGAAGTTTGATGAAGTGGTCTCATCCTTTTTGTCGGAGGAGATGAGATGGAAGAATATGGAAGGACAAAGCACAGACACATTATTTTCAAGAGGACGCTCCTAGTAAAGAAATAGATCTAAGTTCTCAAGTTAGAGATCTAAGTATAAGGGTAGATCTAAATCTCCTGGAAAGTTTGTAAAGGTATGTTGGAGATGTGGAAAAAAAGGGCACTACAAGAAGCAGTGTAGATCCAAAGTTGAGAAAAAGAAGGGATCTGAAGAATCTCCTTCTATAGAAGAAAAGACCTCCAAGGAAGAAGGAGGGGATGTGTACTTGGATTCTTCAAGAACACATGCAAATCATGAGGCATGGTCGGTTGACTCAAGTGCATCCTTTCATATGACTCCCCACATGGAGTGGTTCAGTGAATATGAAAGGTATGATGGAGGAAATGTTTTCCTAGGTGATAAATCGACAACAAGAATCATAGATCGAGGAAAATTCAAGTTGAGGCTCAAAGATGGAAGGATTAGAACACTACCTAGTGTTCTGCACATCCCAGTATTGGCCAAAAATTTGATTTATGTAAGAAAAATGAACGATGCAGGGGTAAAAACAATATTTGAAAAGGAAACTTGCAGGGTGGTTTGAGGAGCAATGGTGTTGTTGAAGGGAGTTCAGTTTGGAACTCTGTATAAGCTGCAAGGAAACACTATTAGTGATGGGTGTAATAGCTCCATTGTTCCTGATATTGGATTTGAAGAAGAAAGAACTCCTACAGTCTCTAGAGAAAATGTTATGTTGTGGCATCAAAGACTGGGGTATATCGGAGAGAAGGGTCTTCGACTACTACACGGTAAAGGTATGGTTGAAGGTATGTCTAACTACTCTTTGGATCTTGATTTATGTGAACATTGTGTATATGGGAAGCAGAATCAGGTAAGATTCCCCTCTGGTGCAACAAGGGCAGAAGGAATTTTACAGCTAGTTCACAATGATGTTTTTGGAATTGTGTCAATCCCATCATTGGGAAAATCTGTGTACTGTGTCTCATTTATAGATGACTTCTTGAGGAATACTTGGATATATTTCATTAGGAAGAAATATGAAATATTTGACAGGTTTAAAGAGTTTAAGGCTCTTGTTGAGAATCAAATAGAGAAAAGAATTAAGGTGTTGAGGACAGATAATGGCGTATATTTCTACAGGAATGAATTTGAATAATTTTGTAAGAAGTGTGGTATATCAAGGCAGAAGACTACTCCATATATACCTCAGCAAAATGGAGTTGTAGAAAGGATGAACATGACACTGATGGAAAAATCAAGGTTCATGCTCAGTGGTGTCAGGTTAGGGAAATAATTTTGGGCAGAGGCAGTGGGTATTGCATGTTACCTGGTCAACAGATCACCCTCATCGATGCTGGATGACAAGACTCCACAAGAGGTATGGACTAGAAATAAAAATTCTCTCACACATCTCAAGGTATTTGGTTGTGATGCATGTGTTCTGTTCCAAAGGAAAACATAAGTGAGCTAGATAAGAAGGTTGAAAAGTGTATCTTTATTGGATATAAATATGGTATCAAGGGTTATAAGCTTTCAAACCCACAAAGTAAGAAGGTAGTGTATAGTCGAGATGTGGTATTTAGAGAAATGAAGGATGTTGTTAAATAGGAATTCCTACCAAGTGAGGAAGAACCAGAGAAAATAGAGTTTGATTTAAAGAATGATGAATCAAACTCTACAGAAGAACAGGAATCAAAAGAAGAAGATTTGCATACTCAAGTATTGAGGAGATCGGTTCGAGAAAGAAGGTTATCATAAAGGTATACTTCATCTAATTTCTGTTCAAATTTTTCTTTATCTATTATTGATGATGATCCTAGAACTATCATGGAGGCAGTGGATTCAAAGGATGGAAAGCTCTGGAAAAAGGCCATGGATGAATAAATGGCATCCTTGGATAATAATGATGCTTGGGATCTAGTGGATTTATCGACTGGAAGAAATCCCATTGGTAGAAAATGGGTATTTAAAAAGAAGCTGAATGCAAAAGGAAAAGTGGAGAAATACAAAGCTCGGTTAGTAGCAAAGGGTTATTCCAAGGTTGAGGGAATTGATTTTGGTGAGATTTTTTCTCATGTTTCCAAGTTAACCTCTATAAGATTTATGTTATCTCTTGTTGTATCATTTGATTTTGAAGTAGAACAGATGGATGTGAAGACAACATTCCTACATGGGGATCTGGAAGAAGATATATATATGAAGCATCCAGAAGGATTTGTTGTGAAGGGAAAGGAGGAGTCGGTATACAAGCTGAAAAAGTCCTTGTATGGTTCAAAACAATCACCAAGGATGTGGTATCAAAAATTTGATACTTATATGTTGGGACTTGGCTTCACAAGAAGCAAAGAGGATCATTGTGTGTATTTTAAATTAATTGGTGCTCATTTGATTTATTTGGTCTTGTATGTGGATGATATGTTATTGATAGGAAACAACAAGGAGATTATCCAGGGTGTGAAAAATCATTTTTCCTCTAAATTTGACATGAAGGATCTCGGTGCTTCAAATTTCAATTTGGGCATGGAAATTAAAAGAGATCGGAAAAAGAGGAAACTTTGGTTAAATAAAAAAAAATATGTCGAGACAATATTCCAGAAGGTTTAATATGCAGAAATGTAAACCGGTCAAGGTTCCTATTCATGTTGGTATAAAGTTATCTATGGACCAGTGTCCCAAGAAACATGAAGAGGAGGATGACATGTCTCGTGTTCCATATACGAGTGTAGTTGGAAGTTTGAAGTATGAAATGGTCTGTACTAGACCATACATTGCACATGTAGTGGGAGTTTTGAGAAAGTATATGTCAAAACCAGGAAAGGATAATTGGACAACAGTAAAAAGGGATTTTAGGTATTTGTGTGGCACTTCTAGCTATGGATTGTTCTACCAAGGAAGATCGGGATTGGACAGAGTGTTGGATATACATGTCTTTGTGGATGTAGACTGGGTTGGAGATATGGATCGTAGAAGATCTACAAGAGGGTATGTGTTTAACCTGTTTGGAGGAGCAATAAGTTGGATGAGAAAAATACAGGATGTAGTGGCACTTTCAACTACAGAAGTTGAATACATGGTAGCCACTCATGCAAGTAAGGAAGTCGTATGGTTACAAAAATTGTGTTTGGGTATTGGGTTGGTACAACAAGTTGTAAGGATATATTTTGACAGTTAGAGTGCAATTTTCCTGGCAAAGAACCTGGCTTATCATTCAAATACAAATCATATTAATATTCAATATCACTTTGTGAGAGACATGGTTGAAGAAAATAAAGTGTTGTTGATGAAGTTGGACACTTTGAAGAATGTTGCAGATTCATTAACAAAACCTATGAGCACTAAGAATTTATCTTGGTGTAGAGGATCCATGGGCATTGTTGCCCTGTATTGTTGACTATGTAACCATGTAACCCCCTCTATGCAAAGAAAACAACAAGTGGGGGAATGTTGGGTATGTGTCGCATTTTTGCCTCGTTTTTCGTGTTGCCTCAATTTTCATGTCCATTGTTGGGCGGTTTTTCGACACATGGTTTTTATCAATGGTTTTCTATTTCCGGTTAAGGAATTAGGGTTGTTGACTAATCCAGGTCATTGGGTTAGGGTTTTGTATTTCGTTGGCTCCTGTATGTATATTGTATTGTAAACAATGTATCACGATGAATGAATATATAATATGTTGGTTTTCCTGGTTTGGGTTTCCAAGGATAAAATATATGTGTAATGTTTTTATTTTCCATTGTATCTTTTATATTCTTTTATTGAAAATACGTTTGCAGTAAATATTGTACAAGGTTTAAATCTACAGGATGCAAATGTTGTGTTTAAGAATGGGGTTATAGAAGAGAGATATGAAGGTAAGTTGCGATAGTCAAAGCGCAATATTTATGGAAAATAAACATGCTTATCATTTGAAGACTAAGCACATTTATGTACAATACCATTTCATAAGAGACATGGTGGAAAGCAACAAGGTGCTACTAGAGAAAGTAGACACGTTGGAAAACATAACAGACTTGTTGACCAAGTTTGTGAGTGTTGTGAAGTTTTCTTGGTGTAGAGAGGCAATGGGCATTGCTTCCCTGGGTCTGTGAATGAAAGTTCAGGAATCTCATGTTTCAGCAAAGATGACGACAAGTGGGATAATGTTGGGTTGTTATATTCTTTCATTGAAAGTCTAGTCGAGGTGAATCGACTAATGGTCGAAGGTTGAGGTGGATCGACAACAGTAAAGGTCAAGGTGGATCGAAAACAAGTCAAAGGTTGAGGTAGTCGACTGGGTAAATTCAAAGTCGAATATATCGAAGAAAATTCAACCAACAAGAGGTCGAAGTGTGGGCGTGAGACAACCGGCTAGAGACCGAATGAAGGTCGACTAGTAGTTGGTTGGTAATCCGACTTGGAGTCGACTATAACAGAATCCAAGGATTTGTGAGATTTGTAGCCAATGATCTGCATGGATATTTAACCTTTTTTGGGCACTAAGTATTTAAGGTTTTTCTTATTGTAAATCCTATAAAGAGGTGTGTTGTAAGGTCGTAAAGGCTAATCGATGAATCTTAGGATAACCAATATTTAGAGAAATATTTAGATGTAGGTTGTTGGTCATGCAGATGTAAGTTGGATTGGCTACATGGTTGTTCTTGTGCAGGAAAGAGGGTATGATGTCGATTTTGTATTAGGTGTGGACCAAGGCTAGACACATAACCTTTTATTCAGATTGAATAAGACAACAAGAGAGAAGAATGCTCAAGGAATGTTGGTTTTCCTAGTTTAGGGTTTCCAGGGTAAAATCTCAGTGTACAATGTGATTTATTTGTCATTTACGTTCTTGATTAAATTATTCTTCCCTTATTCTAGGATTAGTGTGGAAGTGTCTCTCATTTCTTGACACAAACATGCTCAAAGAAGATCTTAGCAGTGGGATTGTCTATGATACTCTTCTTGCATGGTGTCAAGACTACCATCTTAGAGAATCGATCAATGACCATGAAGACATGATCATTATCATGTTTGGTTGAAGGTAGATCGAACATGTAATCCATGGAGATGGACTCCCAAGTCCTATCAAGAGTAGGAAGAGGGGTGTATAGAACTTTTTTTTTTAATTCTAGGTTTGGAAATGACGTAGGAAGTGCATGATTTGATATACTTGTTGACATCTAGTTGAAGCTTCGGCCACTAAAAAAAAAATTGCAGTACTGCCACTATTTTTTCCATGCCAATGTCTTGTCACTTAACTATAATGAGGTCCCCAAATATTATTTTCATGCATGATTGAAGGAACAAAGAGATGGCCTAGATGGAATAGTACTCTATCCTAGAGATGAAAGTATGTAATTGGTTTTCTTGCACTAAATTATGATAGATAGCAACAAAATCAGAGTCATTGTTGTATAATTTTGGTCACCCAGAGGTCTCATGCCAACATGATTTAAGAACTATGGTTAGCGCCAAAACCAGGGGTTGACTGAGGCAATATGCAACATGGTTTGTGTTTCCCATCTTGTACCTAATTTTCAAGTGGAATTATTGCATGTATATGGATCACTTCTGATGGCAATCATTATGTAACTTTCCTTGTGTCTACATGAATTGAAAAGGCTTGTGATAAATGTGGTTGATTGTTTCCTTTCCTGGAATGTAATGCTTCCACTGTCAACATGCCTACACAATGGAGTACACCTATTTGTCATAGGTGGGGTATCTACAAAAAATATCAGATAGTGTTTCACTGTGATAGGCCACTGGATTCCCATGTTGAGTGAGTACCGCACCAATAGCATAATATGAAGCATCTGTATTAATCTCAAATAGTTGTTGTAGGTATAGAAGAATAAGGATTGGTGTTGAGAAAAGGCTGAATTTCAAATCCTCAAATTATTTTTTTTGTGACATAGTCCAAAAACAATTATCCTTGGCTCCACCCTTGGTTACCTAGCTTAGGACCCAATTGATATGAGAGAACCCCAACACAAACCTACAGTTGAAGTTGGCGAGACCCAAGAAGATACAGAGCTCGGTCAATGTCTTTGGGGATAACCAATCATGATCCACATGCACAGCTTTCTCATCCACGCTGTAACCCAAATATTGAATCTTTGCATGCCAAAGGATCAATTCTCTGAATTGGCATATAACATGTGTTGTTGCGGGGTGACCAAGACCCGATGAATGTGCTTCAAATGTTCCTCCCAAGTTTTTTAAAATATGAGAATGTCATCTAGATATACGACCACAAAGGAGTTTGTGAATGGATGCAATACATCGTCCATCATCCACATGATTATGGTAGGTGTATTAGTCAAGATGAAAGGAATTAACATTGTAATACCCCTAGGTAGAACCCTAATTGAAATGTAATTGTAGATATGTACATAGATTGGTGAGCCAGGAACTTATTTTGGAGAGAGAGCATGTTTTGTATTATGTATTTTCACTTTGAATTTAATAAAAAAACACAAATGCATGTAGACCATCCAGACAAGAAGAGTTTTGGGGGATAAACTCCACTATATGGGAAAGGGGGGCTAAGCCATGGGGCTTAAAACAAGGAAATAATAATAAAATATTTCCATCAAAGGAAAAAAGGTAAGGACATTGTTTTGTCCTAAGTCTTTGGAAAGGGGAAACGAATCACCTAGAGGTCTCATGCCAACATGAGTTAAGAACTATGGTTAGCGCCAAAACCAGGGGTCGACTGAGGCAATATGAAACATGGTTGGTTTTTACCATCTTGTAATGTTCAAGTGGAATTGTTGCATGTACATGGAGCACTTATGATGGCAGTCATTATGTAACTTTCCTTGTGTCTACATGAATTGCAAAGGCTTGTGATAAATTTGGATGATTATTTCCTTTCCCAGAATGTAATGCTTCCACTGTCGACATTCCTACACAATGGAGTACACCTCTTTGTCATAGGTGGGGTATCTACAAACAACATCAGATAGTGTTTCACTGTGATAGGCCATCGGATTCCCATGTTGAGTGAGTACCACACCAATAACATAATATGAAGCATCTGTATCAATCTCAAATAGTTGTTTCATGTATAGAAGAATAAGGATTGGTGTTGAGCAAAGGCGGAATTTCAAATCCTCAAATTCTTTTTGTTGTGACATAGTCCAAAAAAAATTATCCTTGGCTCCACCCTTGGTTACCTAGCTTAGGGCCCAAGTGATATGAAAGAACCCCAACACAAACCTGTGGTTGAAGTTGTCGAGACCCAAGAAGCTGCAGAGCTCGGTCAATGTCTTCAGGGATAACCAATCATGATCCACATGCACATCTTGCTCATCCACGATGTATCCAAAATATTGAATCTTTGCATGCCAAAGGAACAATTCTCTGAATTGGCATATAACTTGTGTTGTTGCAGGGTGACCAAGACCCGATGAATGTGCTTCAAATGTTCCTCCCAAGTTTTTTAAAATATGAGAACGTCATCCAGATATACGACCAAAAAGGAGTTTGTGAATGGATGCAATACATCTTCCATCATCCACATGAATATGGCAGGTGTATTAGTCAAGATGAAAGGCATGACCATTGTAATACCCCTAGGTCGAACCCTAATTGAAATGTAATTGTAGATATGTACATAGGTTGGTGAGCCAAGAACTTATTTTGGAGAGAGAGCTTGTTTTGTATTATGTATTTTCACTTTGAATTTAATAAAAAAACACAACTGCTTGTAGACCATCCTGACAAGAAGAGTTTGGGGGGATAAACTCCACTATATGGGAAAGGGGGGATAATCCATGGGGCTTAAAACAAGGAAATAATAATAAAATATTTCCATCAAAGGAAAAAAGGTAAGGACATTATTTTGTCCTAAGTCTTTGGAAAGGGGAAACAAATCACCAAGTGGTTCAAAGGAAATTTGAGGAAGTGACAAGTGGCACTTTAAGAGCATGCAAACAAAATATCAAACCTTAGTGCATTTTTCTCATTCCATCTATTCGTCCTAGGGGACTGTTATTCTCTCCATGATTCATACCATACCCCTATTGTTGTAAGTGTTGTTGCTATATTTCCATTTTGGCTAAAGAACACTTAAGGAGGATTTTGTTTGGATTTAATTTGAAGAGGCGGGTTGTTAGGCTCATGTTCATTCTCTCCAGGTGAGAGAATTGCAGGGAATTTGATTCCAAGAGGTGCCAAGTTGCAGTTACATAAATATGAATCTTCTTATTCGGCTTGTTGTTGAAGCCTGGAAGGGAAGTGGGGCATCCATAGGGGAACACTTCCTGGGTGGGACAATCATGGGGGGAAAATAGAGACTATAGACTGGTTTTTGAACTTGGCACATGAATTGAAATATTGTTTTTGTTGAGAGACCTTCTGGCATAGGATTTCAACTTGCCTCAGTAAACTCTCTATTAGAATTGTTTAGGAATTGTAATTAAGTAATTTTTCAATGGGTTTTTACAATTGTAATTATCCTAGTCATTTTGGCAATTAGACTTGTCTAACACTGTAGTGTTGTAGTTGTAATACCCAGAAACTGTAAATTACATACTTTGCATACATTCCAATTCTTTATATATGAACATATGCATATATATATCAAGTGGGGTAATTACCCATATCTGTTCACAAGAAGAGTTATCTATTGGGAAACATAAATTGAGTGGAATTTGGTAGTTGGGCTCAAATTTCCCTTGTCCAAGATTGGACAGTGCGTTGGATGGATTTTCCTCCTACAAGATGATGGAAAACATCTTGGCTAGATTGGATGAATTCTACTGGTTAAGGATGGCCTAAATAATCTTTGAAAAACCTTAGAGTGAATCCAGATTCGTTGAAGTCTAGTTTCGGATTGAATAAACTTAAAAAAAATAATGTTTTCCTTAGTAGAAATCGTGACCGTGGATCTCGACACAACAAGTTAATCTTGGTCATTGATCGAAGTTCATTGCACTCCAGAGAATGCTTTTTTTTCAGGGTCATTTCCAACCATTGAATTTCTTGGAGGCGGATTGAAAGATCATGACCATTAATCGAGGTCCTTAAGTGCGAGGATTTTTCGAGGATCCAAGTTGTTTTCAACCATTGGATCCATCAGGAAGTATTTGGGGGAGAAATTTCTATTGTTATATTATTTTTGAAAGGAGATTTGGGGTCTAATGTTTGGAGTAGGCCATAGTACCGAGACCGAAAGAGAAGAATCCGAGCGAAAATCTCAACCGTTGATCTTGTTCAGGTGGGGTCAATCAGATCCCGGACCCTGGAAGTTTTCCCAACCTCAAAGTGTTTGGCATGGGATGGTGGCCAGGTGCTTGGTGGGTAGGGTTCCCACGCGGGGTTCCAATTCCCTTTATTATGTATAGAAATGAATGATAATGTGACGTCACACATGATGTGGAAGTCAAATAGGAAGAAAGCACAATTGAGGATGTTATGTGGTGATGGTTAATTCGACCATGAGTCGCATGTGGGCCCAAGTTGGGCCTAAAACCCTAAGTTGGTACCTTTAAATGATGACCATCAGAACTATCATCTGAGAGATCTCAACCATAGATCTTACGTCTAATATCGAAAGTTGTTAATCTCTATTTTAACTTAAATCAACCATCGTGTAATCACTGGGACCTCAGATACCGAGAGTATACAAAGTTACATCACCACAAGAAAGTCCCAATATATAGTGTCCATGGCTACATGTCACAAATTAGTTTGCCAAAGTGGTGCCCAATGTGTGGTCCTCATGTCATGACGAAGGAAGGTCATGTGTCACCCCATGGTGGTGCCACATGTCACGTGGTTTTTGCAAAATTAAACCAGGATCAATGGGAAAAATGAGTGCCATGTGTCATGCCACATGTCTCACCATGTGTCATACCACATGGAAGTAGAGGATTCACTAATGAGTCATATGTGTGTCTTGACGGAGGATGGATACCCTTGGGATAATGTCATTAGATCTTGAATGTTAGATCTAAGGAGGATAACCTTCAACGTTGATCTGAGTAAATGGGAGTCAATCAGCCCCCAAATTAGTAGGGAATTTTGTTACATGGATGTGGTGGGAAGTCTGATTCCCGGTTGCCACTTGTCACGCCGTGAATAGATAAAAATGGCACAATATGATAGGAACACATGTCCTAGGTGCCAACTCAACTACGACGTAGATTTTCTCCTAAGAGAGGCTAATGAGGAGTGAAGACAAGATGAGGAGGGGTGCCAACATGTTCCGAACAAAAAATGTGGAAGTTTGTATATAGTAAAGCATGTTTATTTTATTCCTCTGACAGGTGGCTAAATATTATCCTTCAGACCTAACGACGTCAAATCTTAGTCATCCATCAGAGAGGATTGGACGGAGTTGGAAGTGATTAATAAAGAGGAGATACTTTGATAAGGAGTACTCTGAAGATTACTCTGAACTGTCGATCAGAGGATGGCCATGATGCATAAGAATCGTCAACTTCCTTGAGGTCCATAGTTTATTTACGAATGTTAGGTGAGAAAAGTGTTGTTCGTCGCGTTTAATGGAGGCTCCAATGAAATTGAAGCTGTTAATTGTCAGTTCCCATGGGTTGTCTGATCTATCAGATGCATGATGTCAGACTCCACTTGCCCAAATACGAAGTGGTTGGAGAGGTTCTTAACCCATGCATGAATTTAAGACTCTGAAGAAATCATCTTCGTAGATTGTCAGATCACTAGGACCATGAGATCTGTCAAGGTGGATTCTATCAAAGTTACGAAGTGGTTCAAAATGGAATAACTCGGATGGAAGGGGTTCCGATAATTTTGAAACTGTCGTGTGGAGGCTCGATAGAGCATGGTTTTGGGGAAGTATGTGGCAGGTTTCACATCTGTGCCACATGGGTTGGCACATGTAGCATGGTGCCACATGGCACTAAGGTGGAAGAAAGGGTAAAAAGGGCCGAAAATTTTGGAGTGTTGTAAATTTTGAACCCGAACTTGGATTTGAGCGTAGTTACAATCATTAGAAACCTTTGGATGAGAATAACCAATTTACGAAGTCTAGGTGAAGAAATAAATAGTTGTAAATCGAAGAAAAAAAATTGACACCCCATTCCTTAGAAGCTACTTAAGGGGTTAGGTATGTTATAAAGTGGTATCAGAGTGATGTTTCCACACTAGGTATGGATGGGCCAGAGATCAGTTATAGGACAAATATATTAATGTTAAGAAGAGTTATTAATTTCAAAGTTGTTATATATTAATTTTTTATAACAAATATTACTAACTGCACATTTGCAGAATTCAAAATATATAGACTGAAACAAAGACCAACATCATGGCAGACAGGGAAGAGACACAAAGGATTTCCATCCATGAGGAGGAAATCAGGGGACAATGGATTGACATGAGTATTGGAAGAACATAATCTAATGGACATGATGAAGGTAAGGAGGAAAGCATAAATTTGATGGAAACCATCAAGAATCTGCAGAGAGATGTTCAAAGTTATAAAGAAGATAATGAAAGACTCACGAAAGCCAAGGAACGATAAGATGATTTCAACATCAAGCTATTACCAAGCCTTAACATAATAGAGAGGGAAATGGAAAAAGATTCAGAGTCTAGCACGGGAAGGGACCATAAATCTCGTGACAAAAGAAGTGAGACAAGGAGTGATCATAGACACCATCAACACTCGACTAAGCATTCATCTAGGAAGCCACACATTAACTCAATCCCATCCCCTGTCAGGAAACATAAAAGGAAAATTGGGGCAGATGAGATAAAGGGAGAAATGAATAAGATCAAGCCTCCTACTTTTGATGCTGAGAACAAAATGGATGAGGATGTCGAGACCTAGTTGTTGGGAATGAGAAAATACTTTTAGCTACCTAGCTATTCCTCTCAAGAAGAAAGGAGAATAGCAATTTAACAGCTTAAATGAAAAGCATCAATGTGGTGGGATCATTTTGTACAAGTGAAAAAGATTGATGAGAAGAATGTTACTTGGGAGGAGTTTAAGAGATATTTTGAAAAGAAATATTTAACCAATGCTACTATGATAGGAAAATGAAAGATTTCTTTGAACTCAAGCTTGGGAGCATGACCATAGATGAGTATGAGATAAGATTTCTAGAACTGTTGAAATATGTGTCTTTTATCAAATATGAACAAATGAATATCCAAATATATTTAAGTGGGATTCCATCATTCATGAGTGATAAACTACAGTATGATGATCCTAAAACACTGGAAGAATCCATAAGAAGAGATAAATGTCTCTATGATTAGCTTAAAGGAAGAACAAATTTCCAAAGGCTTGGGAAGACAAAAAGAAAAACAAGTCGGAGTAGAGGAAGAAGGGAAACAAACCCCCATTTTTCATAAATAATACTCAAAGACAACCAATTTCCCAAGACCCTAGGGTGGTTGAAACCACGAGACAAAGACAAGGACAACAACCCATAAAGTGTTGGGGTTGTAATGGAGACCATATGTACCAAGAATTTCCTCTTAGAGTTGAAAAATAAAAGGTTATTCACAATTTACAAAAATCTGAAACAATTGAAGATATGGGCAAGGATATACCAAGAATTTATGCAGCCCTGGACAACAAGCAGGCCGAATTTCAGTCTCACATGATTGAAGTAAAAGGTAAGATCAGCAACCAACCTATTGTTATTTTAATTGATTAAGGATCTAGTCATAGTTACCTAGATCCTAATATGGTAGAAATGTTTCATTTTCCAAAAAAAAAACTAGGAAAATGTTGGTTGGTGCAGATAGTTACTGGGACTAAAAGGAAGATCAATGAAATGATTAAGGCATGCCCAATGGATATGAATGGGATAAGTACCAAAGCATATATGAATGTCATACCTTTGGGATCTTATGATTGTCTTATTGGTATGGAATGTTTGGACAAGCACCATGTTGTTTGGGATTGTTACAACAAATATTTTACTTTCTTAGATGAGGAAGGGAACTTGAGAAAAGTACAAAGGATCCCAAGAGTTGTAACTATGAGAGAAGTTTCAGCCTTACAGCTGAAGAATTTTTTTAGAAAGGCATGTCATCTATTTGAAACACATATGGAGGAAGCTTCTAAGGACAAGGTATCCAACATTGAGGACTTTGCAGTTCTAAAAGAATTTGAAGATGTGTTTGGAGAAATTCATGGATTACCACCCAAAAGGGATTTTGATTTTTCAATTAATTTAATGCCTGGAGCATCCCCTATATCCAATACTCCTTACAGAATGAGCATACCCGAGTTGAAGGAGTTACAAATGAAACTTGAATAACTCTTAAAGAAAGGATGCATACACCCAAGTTTGTTACCTTGGGGTGCACCAATGTTATTTGTAAAAAAATAAGGATGGAACCTTGAGACTTTGCATTGATTCCAAGTAGATAAACAAGGTAACTATAAACAAAAAATATCCTCTACCGAGGATAGATGACCTCTTTGATTAGTTGAGAGATGAAAAGGTGTTTTCCAAGATTGATCTTAGATCTGGATATCACCAAGTAAGGATTAAAGAAGAGAAAATTAGTAAGATTGCTTTCAGAACAAGGTATGGCCACTACAAGTTCATAGTGGTGTCATTTGGATTGTCAAATGCACCAACTTTTTTCATGTGTTTAATGAATGGTATTTTCAAAGAATACTTGGCCAAGTTTGTCATTGTATTTTTGGATGACATCCTTGTTTATTCCAAATCTGAAGAAGAACTTGAACAACACTTGAGGATGGTGCTACAAGTTTTGAGAGAACATTAGCTATATGATAAGTTGAGTAAATTCCCTTTCTACCATAGGAAGATTCATTACTTAGGCCATATCATATCGGGGGAAGGTATAGTTGTAGATACCGAAAAGATAAAATCCATCGCAGAATGGCCAGCACCAAGAAATGTCTCTAAGGTGAGGTCCTTCATGGGACTTGCAGGATATTATAGGAGGTTCATTAAAGGATTTTCCTGAATTGCACACCCAATCACATATTTGAAGAAGAAAGGTATGAAATTTGAGTGGACACCTGAATGTGAAAGAAGCTTTCAAAATTTGAAAATATTATTGGAAAGTGCACCTATAATGAAAATCGTTGATCCTAATGAAGATTTGGTTGTATGCACTGATGCATGCAAAGAAGGGCTCGGTGGGGTCCTTAGTCAGAATGGCCATGTGGTGTGCTATGAATCAAGAAAGTAGAAGGAATATGAGAGGTTTTATGACACTCATGATTTAGAGATAGCCACTATTTTTCATGCCTTCAAAATGTGGAGGTGATACCTTATATGTAGAATATTTGAGTTGAGAATAGATCAGAATGGATTGAAATACTTATTTGGACACCAAACCTTGAACGTTGGGAAAAGAAGATGGTTAGAATTCCTCAACGAGTATGAATTTGATATTAAACACCTGAAAGGTAAAGAGAACAAGGTGGTTGTTATACTCAACAACAGAGTACATGAAACACATGATTCAACCATCAACATGTGCAAACCTAACTTAAAAAACAAAATTTTAGAGGCTACAAAGTCATATCAAAAGTATGAGGAAATGAAAAGAAAGCTACAACAAGGAAAAATGCAGCATAAAATTGAGAATTATGAGTTGAGGGAAGAATGAATTATTATGTTCAAGGATAGAATATATGTTCCATATAATCAAGAATTCAAAAATCTGCTCTTATCATAAATGAACAAGGTGCTTTATGTTGGACACCCAGGCTACCAAAAGACATTGTGATTGTCAAAAAGCTATATTATTGGACAGGTATGAAAAAGGAGGTTGCATATTTCATTGCAAAGTGTCTTGAATGTCAAAAGGTAAAGGTTAAGCATAGACACCCAACTAGGTTTACTACAAACCTTTTCCCATTCCTGAGTGGAAATGGGAAGTGGTAACTATGGACTTCATTACTAAACTGCTCAGGACTGCCAAACAGCATGATTCAATTATGGTAGTTGTGGACAAGCTCACCAAGGATGCCCATTTTATTCATGTAAAGATAACTCATAAGGAAACCAACATTGTTGATATCTACTTGAAGGAAGTAGCCAAACTTCATGGGATACCAAAAATGGTTGTATCTGATAGAGATACCAAGTTCAGCTCAAATTTTTGGAAGGGGTTGTTCAAAGGATTTGGAACAGATTTGAATTTCAGTACAACTTATCATCCTGAGTCAAATGGAAAAACAAAGAGAGTCAACCAGATAATAGAGGACATGTTGAGAAAGTATGGCATGGAAAAACCTTTGAAGTGGGAGGATTATTTACACCTGGTTAGATTTTATTATAACAATAGATACAAAGAATCTATAAAGATGAGTCCATTTGAGGCACTCTACGGAAGGGAAGGGAATACACTAGTAAGTTGGGACAATCCAATGGATAGGATGATAGTTGGACCAGATTTACTCATGGATATGGAGGATCAAATGACGAATATTAAATAGAACATTAAGGCTTCCCAAGACAGGCAAAAAATTTATGTTGATAAGCATAAAACTCGTAGAGAATTTCCAGTAGGTGACCATGTATTCTTGAAAGTGAAAGCAACGAGAAATTTGTTGGGTATGTGTTATATTCTTTGCATGAGTAGTAGTGTGTGTGTTGCGTCGGATGCACAGGGGGGTTTGAGGGGGGGTGAAGGGGGGTGATAGACCCTCGTGCGGGAGTTCGGTGGAAGAGCCCTCGAAAAAAAAAACTCTACCTCGGGAAATGTGTCACATATTTAGGTGGTTTTTCAGCACATGGTTTTTTGCCGATGGTTTTCTATTTCCGGTTAAGGAATTAGGGTTGTTGACTAATCCAGGTCATTGGGTTAGGGTTTGGGATGCCTCTGGATCCTATATGTATATTGTATTGTAAACAATGTATCATGATGAATGAATATATAATATGTTGGTTTTCTCGGTTTGGGTTTCCAGGGGAAAAATCTATGTGTAATGTTTGTATTTGCCATTGTATATTTTATGTTCTTTTACTGAAAATATGTTTGCAATAAATATTGTACAAGGTTAAAATACACTTTTGGTATCAGATATTTGTTGGCTTAAGGGGGACGCCTTTGTGGTCAAGGGTTTGGCTCGGGACTGTGATAAGCCTTGTTACAGTGGGAGATCTGTGGTATTCATTTTTCAAGTGAAAAGAAATGGCAAGAAATTTGAAGATGGAGATCAAGAAGTTTAATGGGAAATGTTTTGAGTTGTGGAAGCTCAATATGGAAGATCTATTGGTGGAAAGAGATCAGTGGATCGTAGTAGATCCAAGTACTGCACCTACAAAAACTTCAGCAGATGACTGGAAAAAGTTGGATCAAATGACAAAGAGCAAAATCCAATTGTGTCTCTCTGATTCAGTACTACTGAATGTGTCAGAGGAAGCTACAACCAAGGATTTATGAGAAACGTTGGGGAATTTGTATCAGTCTAAGTCCCTAGTAAATAAACTATTCCTGAGAAAGAATTTGTATAACCTAAGGATGAGAGATGGAGACTCGGTGGCAGAGCATTTGAACGCCTTCAATATTGTGGTAAGTCGGTTAGTATCTATTCAGATTAAAATTTTAGATGAAGACAAATGTATCAGTTTACTGTGTTTTTTACTAGACTCATGGGATAGTCTGGTTGGGGCCATAGGTAGTAATACAAATTCCTTGAATTTTGATGAAGTGGTCTCATCTTTGTTGTCGAAGGAGATGAGATGGAAGAATATGGAAGGACAAAGCAAAAATGCATTATTTGCAAAAGGATGTTCCCAGGAAAGAAATAGATCTAAGTTATCAAGTGGGAGATCTAAGCCTAAGGGTAGATCTAAATCTCCTGAAAAGTTTGTAAAGGTATGTTGGAGATGTGGAAAATAAGGGCACTACAAGAAGCAGTGTAGATCCAAAGTTGAGAAAAAGAAGGGATCTGAAGAATCTCCTTCTACAGAAGAAAAGACCTCCAAGGAAAAAGGAGAGGATGTGTACTTGGCTTCTTCAAGCACACATGCATATCATGAGGAATGGTTGGTTGACTCAGGTGCATCCTTTCATATGACTCCCCACAAGGAGTGGCTCTGTGAATATGAAAGGAATGATGGAGGTAATGTTTTCCTAGGTGATGACTCGACAACCAGAATCATAGGTCAAGGAAAATTCAAGTTGAGGCTCATAGATGGAAGGATTATAACACTGCCTGGTGTTCTGTACATCCCAGGTTTGGCCAAAAATTTGATTTTTGTAAGCAAAATGGATGATGCAGGGGTAAAAACAATATTGGAAAAGGAAACCTGCCCGATGGTTCAAGGAGAAATGGTGGTGTTAAAGGGAGTTTGGTTTGGAACTTTGTATAAGCTACAAGGAAGCACTATTAGTGATGGGTGTAATAGTTTCATTGTTCCTGATATTGGATTTGAAGAAGAAAGAACTCCTACAATCTTTGGAGAAAAGGTTATGTTGTGGCATCAAAGACTGGGGCATATCAGTGAGAAGGGTCTTCGGCTACTACACGGTAAAGGTATGGTTGAAGGTATGTCTAACTACTCTCTGAATTTTGATTTCTATGAACATTGTGTATATGGGAAACATAATCGGGTAACATTGCCTTCTGGTGCAACGAGGGAAAAAGGAATTTTACAGCTAGTTCACAGTGATGTTTTTGGACCTTTATTGGTCCCATCATTGGGAAAATATGTGTACTATGTCTCATTTATATATGAATTCTCGAGGAATACTTGGATATATTTCCTCGGGAATAAATCTGAAGTATTTGACAGGTTTAAAGAGTTTAAGGCTCTGGTTGAGAATCAAACAAAGAAAATAATTAAGGTGTTGAGGACAGATCATGGCGGAGAGTTTTGTGGGAATGAACTTGAATAATTTTGTCAGAAGTGTGGTATAGCAAGGGAGAAGACTACTCCATATACACCTCAGCAGAATGGAGTTGCAAAAAGGATGAACATGACGATGATGGAAAAATCAATATGCATGCTCAGTGGTGTCGGGTTAGGGAAAGAATTTTGGGCAGAGGAAATGGGTACTGCATGTTACCTGGTCAAAAGATCACCCTCATTAGCGTTGGATGACAAGACTCCACAAGAGGTATGGACTGGTAAGAAACCTTCTCTCACACATCTCAAGGTATTTGGTTGTGATGCATATGTTCATGTTCCAAAGAAAAATAGGAGTAAGCTAGATAAGAAGGCCAAAAAGTGTATCTTTATTGGATATAAATATGGTCTCAAAGGTTATAAGATTCGGAACCCAGAAACTAAGAAGGTAGTGTATAGCTGAGATGTGGTGTTTAGAGAAATGAAGGATTTTGTTAAACAAGAAACCATACCAAGTAAGGAAGAACCAGAGGAAATAGAGTTTGACTTAAAGGATGATGAATTAGACTCTACAGAAGAATAGGAATCATAATAAGAAGATCTGCATACTCCAGTATTGAGGAGATCAATTTGAGAAAGAAGGCTACAGGAAAGGTAAACTCCATATGATTTCCGTTCAAATTTTTCTTTGTCTATTACTGATGATGATCCTAGAACTGTCAAGGAGGCAGTGGATTGAGGATGGAAATCTCTGGAAAAGGGCCATGGATGAAGAAATGACATCTTTGGATAAGAATGAGGCTTGGGATCTAGTGGCGTTGTCGACTAGAAGAGAGTCCATTGGCAGAAAATGGGCATTTAAAAGGAATCTGAATGCAGAAGGAAAGGTGGAGAAATACAAAGCTCGGTTAGTAGCAAAGGGTTATTCCCAGGTTGAGCGAATTGATTTTGGTGAGATTTTTTCTCATGTTGCCAAGTTAACCTCTATAAGATTTTTGTTATCCGTTGTTGTTGCATTTGATTTTGAAGTAGAATAGATGGATGTGAAGAAAACATTCCTACATGGGGATCTGGAAGAATAAATCTATATGAAAAAACCAGAAGGTTATGTTGTGAAGGGAAAGAAGGAGTTGGTATGCAAGCTGAAAAAGTCCTTTTATGGTTCAAAACAATCACCAAGGATGTGGTGTCAAAAATTTTGATATGTATATGCTAGGACTTGGATTCACAAGAAGCAAAGAGGATCATTGTGTGTATTTTAAATTAATTGGTGATCATTTGATTTATTTGGTCTTGTATGTTGATGACATGTTGTTGATAGGAAACAACAAGGAGATTATCCAGGATGTGAAAATTCAGTTGTCCTGTAAATTTGACATGAAGTATCTCTATGCTTCAAATTTCATTTTGGGCATGGAAATTAAAAGAGATAGGAAAAAGAGGAAACTCTGGTTAAATCAGAGAAAATATGTCAAGACAATATTGCAAAGGTTTAATATGCAGGAATGTAAATCGGTCAAGGTCCATATTCTTGTTGGTGTAAAGTTATATGTGGATCAGTGTCCCAAGACACATGAAGAGGAGGAGGACGTGTCTTGTGTTCCATATGTGAGTGCAGTTGGTAGTTTTATGTATGCAATGGTATGTACTAGACAGGACATTGCACGTGCAGTGGGAGTTTTGAGAAGGTATCTGTCAAAACCAGGGAAGGAGCATTCGACATTAGTAAAAATGGTTTTCAGGTATTTGTGTGGCACTACTAGCTATGGATTGTGCTACCAAGGAAGACCAAGATTGGACAAAGTGGTGGATATACATGGCTTTGTGGATGCAGACTAGGCTGGAAATCTGGATCGTAGGAGATATACAAGTGGGTATGTGTTTAACCTGTTTGGAGGAGCAATAAGTTGGATGAGAAAAAGACAGGTTGTAGTGGCACTCTCAACTACAGAAGTTGAATACATGGCAGCCACTCATGCAAGTAACGAAGCAGCGTAGTTACAAAGATTGTGTTCAGGTATTGGGTTGGTACAACAAGTTGTAAGGATAGATTGTGACAGTTAGAGTGCAATTTTTATGGCGAAGAACCCAACTTATCATTCAAAGACAAAGCATATCAATATTCAATATCACTTTGTGAGATACATGGTTGAAGAAAAGAAAGGATTGTTGATGAAGGTGGACACTTTGAAGAATGTTGCAAATTCATTAACAAAATCTATGAGCACTGAGAATTTCTCTTGGTGTAGAGGATCCATGGGCATTGTTGCCCTGGATTGTTGACTATGTAACCCTGTAACCTTATGTATGCAAAGAAAACAACAAGTGGGAGAATGTTGGGTATGTGTTATATTATTTTCATGAGTAGTAGTGTATGTGTTGTGTTGGGCGTGCAGGGGGGTGCAGGGGGGAGATATCCCCCCGTGCGAGGGTTCAGGGGCAACACCCCCAAAAAAAAAATCTTACCTCGGGAAACATGTCACATATTTAGGTGGTTTTTCGGCACATGGTTTTTTGTCGATGGATTTCTATTTCCGGTTAAGTAATTAGGGTTGTTGACTAATCCAAGTCATTGGGTTAGGGTTTTGGATGGTGTTGGCTCCTATATGTATATTGTATTGTAAACAATGTATCATAATGAATGAATATAAAATATGTTGGTTTTCCTGATTTGGGTTTCCAGGGGAAAAATCTCCATGTAATCTTTGTTTTTTCCATTGTATATTTTATGTTCTTTTACTAAAAATATGTTTGCAGTAAATATTGTACAAGGTTAAAATCTATAAAGTTCCCTAAGTTTGGGAAGGTGCTAAAAACTAGTAGCTCAATATTGTGGACCATTCAAAGTTTTGGAAAGGATTGGTCTTGTATCTTATATTCTTGCATTACCAGCATCCATGCAAATTCATAATGTTTTTCATGTATCATTACTCAAAAATTATGTACCTAATCATACTAATCATGTCATTGATTGGAATGTGATTCAGGTAGAGCTAGACGGTGAATTCCAGGTACAGTCAGTATGCATTTTGGACCGAAAAACCAAATTGCTATTGAATCGAGTCATAAATCTACTAAAGGTCCAATGGACCTAGTACGACCCTGAAGCAACAACCTAGGAACATGAAGATGCTATGCGGACAGAATACCAACATCTTTTTGTACATTTTTGAACTTTTGTTTGTGTGTGTGTGTGTGTGTGTGTGTGTGTGTGTGTGTGTGTGTGTTGCAATGAGGACAATGCATAAATAAGGGGGAGGGGAATGCAATACCCCTAGGATGAACCCCAATTGAAATGTAATTACAGATATGTACATAGGCTAGTGAGCCATGAAATTTTTTTGGCCAGTGAGCCTATTTTGTATTATGTATTTTCACTTTGAATTTAATAGAAAAACACAACTGCATGCAGACCATATTGACAAGAATATTTTGGGGTGATAAAATCCACTAGATGGGAAAGGGGGGCTAAGCCATGGGGATTAAAACAAGGAAGTAGTAATAAAATATTTCCATCAAAGGAAAAAAGGTAAGCACATGTTTTTTTCCTAAGTATTTTGAAAGGGGAAATGAATCACCAAGTGGTTCAAAGGAAACTTGAGGAAGTGACAAGTGGCACTTTAAGAGCATGCAAACAAAATAACAAACCTTAGTGCATTTTCTCTTTCCATCCATCTGTCCCAGGAGACTGTTATGCTCTCCATGATTCATACCATAGTACATACCCCTACTGTTATAAGTGTTGTATCTAGATTTCCATTTTTTCTTAAGAATTCTTAAGGAGGATTTTGTTGGGAGTTAAGATGAAGAAGCGGGTTTTCAAGCCCGTGTGCATTTTCTCCAGGTGAGAGAATTGCAGGGAATTTGATTCCCAAAGGTCCCAAGTTGCAGTTACAAAACTCTGAATCTTACTATATGGCTTGTTGTTGAAGTCTAGAAGGGAAGTGGGGAAGCCATATGGGAACACTACCTGGGTGGGACAAGCATGTGGGGAAATTAGATACTGTAAATTGGTTGTTGAACTTGGAACCTGAATTGGAATATTGTTGTTGTTGAGAGACCTTCTGAGATAGGATTTCCTTTCCCAAGTGGAGTTTAATCCCCAACTTGGGGGTGACCTACTGTGAGATTGTGGGAAACAAAGTCTAAGGTTGGGAGGAAATCCATAAGTCTGCATGCAGTTGGTGGATCATTTAAGCAAGATAAGTGTCCATTATGTGCTTGTTTCATTGAATATTGAATGAGAATGTATGAATTCTCATGTTGGGTATTACTATGCAATTATTATGAGTTCTTGTCATGAATAATTGGTATTCTTAACTTGCCTCAATAAACTCTCTATTAGAATTGTTGAGGAGATATAATCAAATAATTATTCCATGGGTTTTTATGTAATCAAATTGAGTGGAATTCGGTAGTTGGGTTGGAATTTCCCTTGTCCAATCTTGGACAGTGTGTGTTATAGTCCGAAAATGCCACACCTATGCATCCAAGACATTGGCCCATTCATTTGCATCCTTCGCCAAGAATATTGATGAGGTTTCCTTCTAAAAAACAACTTTTTGGATAATGTACGCTCCATGCTGCACTATCATCCCATATACATACACGTTTTGCATGTTATGTCGCTCACATAGATACGCCTGTTGCATGCTAGTTAACCCACGTTTACCTCCAAAAAATGCAAAAAATATAAAATTGTGTATTTCGGCGGAGTTTACAAGCTATGAAGGGTTTCCTAACCATCTTACCCCCTATATCCCTTCCCAAAACCGAATAACCATATTTTTCTCATATAAAAAGAGGTCTAGGGGATTCATTTAGGTACATGAACAAGAGAATAAGAAAACTCTACCAAAATCCTTTCCCTCTCATTGCCCAAGTTTTGCATCTTTCTCTAAGTTTTATCCTGAGCTTCCCATTCCATCCATTCTCCCTATGCAACCCTTCCTTCTTCCTGTTGATTAAGGTTGGTTGTCATTGATGTCAACCCTTGAAGAAAGACCCATAGCACAAAGGTTTGGGTAATGGACCCAATATTGTTTGATGTAAATATGCCTCATTATTGTTTTTCATGGTTGATAAGAAGTAACTATGGATGAACTCCAAAGTGGTCCCCTTATGGTGAAAGCCCTCACGGGAAGACGCTTTGTGGAGTAAGAGAACCCATGCTTAATTGTGGAATAATGAGATGAAGAAAAATGAATTTGCCAGGGAAAATATCCTAGATGGATAGTTCTTGTCATGTCATTTCTGGTGGTATGTGGAATGCCACATAATTCCTCACGGTTAGAGAGTTATGGCCATGAGAAGTTGGAGACCCCAGGTTTGGGTAATGGACCCAAGTTTGTTTGATGGGTAACAATATGAGTTATGATATATTTTCAGATAATACTATTCTATATGGATAGTACA
>ML776582.1:1000697-1021390 GCA_009831015.1 Picea engelmannii
CTGGTTGTAGCCATAGATTTGGGGAGTTGGAGATTCCCTCAGGTTGTAGCCTGAGAAACTAGGAGGTTGGAGCCTCCTTCCAATTGCAGCTGAAAACAAAGGAAGTTGGTGCTTCCAATGAATGTAATTCTTCAAGACATATAAGAAAAAGCATTCTGTGGTTTTCTCCCGATTTAGGTTTCCACGTAAAACACTGGTGTATTGTGCATGTGTGTGATTGTTTATTTATTACTCCTCATTATTGGATAATAATTCTACATTGATATAACATTTGAAGAAAAAGGATTATAATTACGTTATTACTGATTCACCCCCCTCTTAGTAATCCAACACTTCCCATGTTGGAATGCTAGTTGTGATAATTTTATGTGGGATCGGTGCACTTGGAGACGTGACAGAGAAGCCCGGACTTGGTTCATGGAGCGGTGTTCGTAAGAAAAGGTTGTAACCTTTCATCTTGTTTATGAATAAAAGAGATTATATTTGTCCCAAAACTTTATGTGTACATGTTATTATCTATTTGATCATTTACATATATATTTAGGATTTTAAGTGATTACTAGAGATTGTATATGTTGTAGTGTTGTGTTCTTGGTCTATTGCAGGTCAACTTTGGGAGAATATTTGTGATCTAAGAGGTAACAACAAGTGGAGGAGGTATTCATCAACCAAAAAGATTCAAGGTTATCTTATTAACCTTCTCTTTCCTCTATCTTATCACTTATTCTAGATTGTTTTGGGGCATATTAGAGATAAGTCAGTCTTTTAGGGGTTATCGTTATGCCACACAAGTTGGTTGTGCACAACAAGCGTCTCTATGGTTTGCAAGATTTTTTTCAAAAGATTTACCTTTCCTATTAGGAAGCTCTTGGATTCTCATATCTTCCTGAGTTCTCTAGGGTCTCTGTTGACTTTGTTTGGATAGGTTCAAGGCTCAAATTATCTTGCAATTTGTAAAGAATATTTTTGTTTCTTTATCTCTTTTGTTTGTTGTCAAGGTTAAGGGTGAACTTGTGAGATTTAGGTTCTCCTATGGATTCCAGTGAATCCCTGCTTTCAAGCAATGGCTTAGGGTATGTGTCAGTATTTGGTTTGTCATCTATTTCCCTTGATTATTCTTTGAAAAGGAAAAAATATCATTTGCTTGTTAGTTTCATTTCTAAACATATAAAAATCATTTTTTTTTGTTGTAGTTCATTAACTACATTTGCATTTTATTATGCATGTTTGTTTGGTGTTTGTAGCATAGACTATTTTTACAAAAGAAAAGATTTTTGATTCTGAAGTTCCTTCTAGGATTCTTCCTTGAAAGTTTTAGTAATTTGCATTGCATTTTGAAACGAAAAATCATTCTAGGAAAAAATTTCATCTGAGGATCTTGGTCTATATTTTGAAAAGTTTGCACCTTCAAAGTTAAAAATCCATTTTTTTTCAGTTGTAGAACGTAGTTTTATTTCTACACAATGTTCTAAAATATTATTAACTCTTCTCTTTTGTCTCTCTAGAACACCACGATTTTCACTTTCATACCTTCTGAGTAAATTAATCCATCTAAAATCAACGATTAATGAAAAAATCAACTAGAATTTTCTTTTTATAAGGTACACCAAGTAGTCTAGGCTTTAGGGCCTTGAAATAGGTGTGGAGAGGAAACTCTTCAAGGCTTCTTAAATAAACTTAAGAATCTATGATAGGGAGTGTAAAAGTGTAACACACTCGACCCCTGAGTATCTTTCCTAGGGATGGGGAATCAAATTTTTTCTCTCCTTGACATCTCAAATCCTTTGTTTGAGGTATACATCTTATTATACTTACCTGTAGCATTATAATGATTTCTACCAGGCTCAAATATGAGCTTTGGGTTGCAAGTTATGGCTTCCCAAAGTTCTTCGGACGTTCATTGGTTGAGGTCCACATGAATCCACCTCACACATATTGTCTCCAAGTTCCTTCATCCACGGTGGAAATCCATCCACTTTCCGATCCCATGATTAGAATTAACCTTCATCTAACACACAAGCATCTAACATGCAGGCCAGTAGGAACTTCGCCACTTCGGCGCTTCGGTGTTGAATGCCTCCTTATTGTCTATGCACGAGACCTTCCAAAGTCCCAAACTCCTGAAGTCTCATAAGCCTGCCATGTGGTTACGACCTTCGGGCCTTTTTGGTTCCTCTATTACACTTCACCCCAAATCCTCCAAAGTCCCAAAATTCCCAGACTCCCATAGTTCTGGTCACTTCACCAACCACTTTGGCTAGCCAGGCACGTACTAGGGGATGACACGTAGAAGGGATAGGGGTGACACATGTCACGTTCCAATAGGCATATAGGGTCTACTAAAATAACAGATCGAGTTGACATATGGCACATCAATCGTGGGTCAACGTCACACCAAACCAACATCCTTCTAACATCCCTCAAATCTCACGATTGAGATCTGGCCACGTGGATCCATAGATCTACGGCTAATGTTACTTTGAAACTCCGGCCTTTGAGAGTTTTGAGCTGCAAAATCCTCTTTTCTTCTGAAGTTGGTTAGCGTCGGGCTGACCACAACCTAGATCTGATGGTTAGGAAAAGTCCCGAAGCATCCTCGAATCTATGACTCTCGTTACTTCGAGCTTCGGATCTTATCGACACAACACACCTAAAATTCCCCCGAAATGCCCAGTCTCCTAACTAAAGGATCTAGCACCATGCATACCCTATATATCAATGACTGAGAGGGATCCTAAAGAATCCCAGGATCAACGGTCCTCATTACTTTATGAATTCGGCCTTCGAGGAGTTTGGAATTACAACACCCATGTCCTCCTGAAGCGGTCAACGCCAGGATGAATACATCATGAATCCTACGGCTAGGAAAGAACCCGAAGTATCCCTAGCTCTGTAGTCCTAGTCACTTCATGACTCCGACCTTTGGGGGTTTTGGCTTTACTTCCACTCCATTCTCCCCAAGCAGGACTTCCTCAAAGTGTCATGTGTGGGTCCCTCCTCCTGGATGATCGAACGGTAGGTGGGGCTCCTGACGATCTCCCCCAAATCTATGACTCTCCTTTACTTTGTAACTTCGACGTTCGGGGAGTTTGATGCTATGGCATATCCATTCTCATGAAGTGGTACTACGTCAAAGTCACCTCGGTGTATATCCAATGGCTAAGGGAATCCCCGAACATTCTTGATTGGTGGCTCGCACTACTTCGCGATGGGGAGTTGGATCTCAGTTTAGTCAATAAGATAGGTTCCTCTAACCACTAGGAAAACCACCCAACATCGGTCAACCTTACAAGTAAATGTGATTCTTGGTCACGTTCGACCAGTTTGTGACTATTTGGGCCGACAATACTCTGAATTCCCTAACTTCCAAAGATCCGAAGTCAGAAGGACTTAGCTCCCTTAGGCTTAGCACAGGGTTCCTGGGTTTTGGTCAAATGGGTCCTTCTAAAATCTCGTGAGTTAAACACATCTTCCTCATCATGAACTTGCTAAGGACTTGGGCATGGTGTCCTGGTTGCGCAACAAGGATTCTGAAGGAGATATCCTCTCCAAATCGACAGGGTCAGATTAATGCAATGCTTTCTATCCCAACCCTCCTACAGGTTTACATCCTAAGATGTCTCGAAGGATAAACTAGGGCATATAGACTATCAATCAGAAAGATAATTCCACAAGAAGGTAATTGCATACACATAACTTGATCATTCAATACAAAAACCATTCTTAGATGTATAAATACATACATTCATTCATTACTCCATTTCAAAACACAAAATATGGAAATACTTATCAAAACCAAAAATCGTGAAGTGATTGCTAAAAGGGGTGTTTATTTCCACCCAACCATAGGATCAGTCACTCCTAACGGATTTACCACTGGCCACCCCGAGCTAGACCACGATGCTATGAGAGAGAATTCTTTCTTCCAGCTCAGCAACAATCAGGGACGGAGGTTACTCTCCTCCTCCCACAAGATCTTGGCAATGGGTTCTCTCTATACCAAGCAAGGAGGCATGCTTGAGTACTTCCTCAGTCACTCATCACCCTTGTTTATCAGCTTGTATCATAACCTTGCTAGCCATATCCTATGACCAAAACATGTTCATTTCTCAGTTCTTCCTCAAACTTGAAAGCTTAGTCTCTCTTCTATGCTTCTCTTCGCAACTCTTCCTTTGCCCACCACGCCTTCCTTTCTTGCCTTCCTCAGGAAGATTGCGTGTGTCCAAAATTCCTAGTCCATGGTCAGGTATGAAATCCTTTTCGATGGGTGCTCTGCCCCATCCCCTCATTATTTCTTGAGGAGGTCTTCCCACCTACCAAATTGACTGTAATTCATCCCTGGGTCAGAGGACTGTTATGGTCATGAGAAATTAAATCCAACAAGGCATTGGTTGGTGAGGGTTGTCTCAACCATTCTCGGTTCCCCTCACCATCTCTTTCATGGCATACGTGGTCTATCTTGGCAAAACCCCCTTTCAGCAGTTATGAAACACTTATCCATTTTCTATTAATAACAAAAATTACATTCATTGACCTTTTATACAAAGGTTCATCAAATCAAACATTCACACATATCGAGTTTTCCATAATCTCTTGGCTAATATAGTTATATTTACAAACTGGGGGAAACATGGGTGTTACAAAAAGTCCAATTTTGTAAGATTTATCTAGCACCCCCCTCTAACACAGGGGATAAACACAAGGTCGTCTGAGGAAAGATAGAGGAGATAACCCCTCCAAATCCAGACCAAACATAGTGGGGATTGTATATTGAGGGTCATTCTTGGGATCTTTGTTGACCGCATTTGACTACAGATCTTTGTGGACCTCAAATTCATTTGTGATCCTTAGTTTTCTTCCGGAACATTTTCCTTTGATACCCTTGAAAGGCTTCAGACTTTGTTATCTTTCTCATTACAATCAACTCGATTGTCGATTGTACCTGCCTCGTGACTGACTGCGAGCTGGAAACCTAGTTTCCATTTTGTAGGGACTTACATAAGTGATTGTGGGTGTATACCATAGTACCTAGGGTAGACGTTAGATCACACTTTGCAAATTATACCTAGAGGGTTTTTATGTGTTCGAGTTACACTTTCATCGGTAGGTTGCTCTAGTGTCGATTGGCATAATTGTTCTTCATGCCAGTCTGTTGATTGCTTGATTTTCCTTTAGGGACATTTTAGTTCATGCTCTATGTTTCACGCTAGCTTAACCTTAGAGTTTCGGTTGATCATTTCACAAGGTGGAAGATCAATAGATCCATCATTCTTGTAGGCCTCTGGGCCTACCTCCAGTTACTTTAGAGCCACCTCCACCACTGTTGAGGTGAAGTCTAGATCAAGAGGGTTCTTTTGAAGCAATCGGGCCACCAGAAGTTGTGCCCGAGCCTTCTCCTAGAGAAGATACATTTTCACCGAAGGAGTCCATCGTTTCTGACCTTAAAGCTGAAGGATTCAAGCCCGCAAACCCTTTGATCATTGATTTATCAGTGCCACTCCTTATTCAGGTAGTCCCTCCTTAGGTGACTTCACCTTATCGTCACCTTATTAGATGATTAGCGATGGAAGAAATTAATGCTACCTCTTCTATGAGTCCTCATACTCCCATCCCAACTACGGATAGAGGGGGTTTTGTGCCCCCTCCCCCACCTCCACCTACAAGGACTATGAATAACCATACACCTACAACTTTTGGTAGTGGCACAGTCCCCACAACGACTATGACCATTGTTCCTTCTATACAGAACATGTATGGTGATCCCTTTTCATACGGGATGTTGGTCTGGGGGTAGGGAGTTCTAGTGATCCCTTGAAAGGATCCTTCACAAGAACCACTTCTCTATTTAATGCCATCCCTTACGGTGGGGGCCATATCCCTCCTCCATCCCCTTTGCTAACAGGTTCTTTCCAGCAGTCGTCTGGGCTTAATACTAGTTCAAGCTTGTTCAGTGGAGGGAGTAATGGCCCTCAGTCCTATATGACTTCAATTGGTTCTATTCCTTTCTCTTTTTTTGGTTCTTTTGGAAAAAACACTTTCCCATCGTCCGTGTTCTCTTCAGGGGGAAACCCCATATTTAGTCAACCCAATCCTATGCAAGTCTTTGTTTCTTCACATGGAGTGATGACGAGAGATTTTTCCTCTCAAGATCTTGGAAATCCCTAGCAGGGTTGTTTTTCTTCGCATGGGATATCGAATGGGGGAAACCCCTCCCATGCTCAATGGAACCCTAGGCAAGGTTTAGTACCTATTCCAAGAGGATTGGTTGGGGGAATCCCCAACCAAGGTCCTTGGAATACCATGTAGGGATAAATCCCTACCCAAGGTATGTCATAAAATTACGTGAATCCATTGACGATGTAGAATAATGCGAAAACTCCTTTTACTGGCCAAGGACACCATGGTTTCTACCAAAACCCTATCCAACAAAAAAAAAATTCCTGGAAACTTGGTGCTAGTCAAAACCTAGGCTCCTCTTTTCCTTTGAATCCACCACAACCTGTTTTACCTTTCCTGACACCTCTTCATTTGCCAGATTTGTCAAGGTTGTTGAATGATTCAATCTGTCATGACCCACATTGGCCTCCCATGCCGACCAAGTTTCCCTCAGACATACCTAAATTTGAAGGAAATCCTGGCAAAGATTCAGGTGATCATGTTAAAATGTTTCATTTATGGCGCTCCTCCAACTCATTGAAGGATGACTCTATTCAGTTGTGTTTATTTCAATGCACTCTCATAGGGGGTATTGTGAAATGGTATATCGATCTTGACAGCTCGAACTATTCTTACTTTAACAACCTGGAAATGGTTTTCTTAAACAATTTCTAGTTATCGATGAGATGCTATGTCAGAACCGAGTTTTTGGCCAACTTCAAGCAAACAAAATCCATCCATATCTCCGATCACATCCAAGAATGGCGTCGTTGAAAGTGCTTGAGAAAAGTAAAGGTCCCTCCCACATTTTTGCTCGAGTGGTTCTTAAAGTCCTTGGTACCTTGTGTCTCCAAAGACGTCGTGACTTCTGGAGTATTTTTCGAAGAAGAGGCTATTATGAGAGCCCGGCAACTGGAATTTATTTACTCTCAATCTAGTATGTTGTATGAGATTCTCCCAGATGCACCATGATCGAATTTTGACAAGACCAAACATAAGTATGGGCCTCATGCCAATGGTATAATAGGCTCAACACAAAGTAATCTGATCGATCAGTTGACTAACCAGTTGCAACTGTTATTTATTCAACAGAATGTGGTAGCCAAACTTCTAGTTCGGATGCCCCCGCAACCCAAACATCGGAAGTACCCAATGTGCAGTCGATGAATCCCAAGGGTAACCAAAAAACCAAGGGAAAGAGGAAATCCAAAGGCAAGAAGGGTAATGGGGATAAAAAGGTTGTGAACAATGTTGGTGAGGGTAAAAACAAAAATAAGAAGGTGAATTTTCTGTGTAATATTTGCACGAACGATCACTTGACTCACCAATTCCCTCGGCTTGAGGAAGCCCAAAATATTTTGGCACAATAGCGGCCTATTGTGTTAACCAACCCTTTTCCACAAGGGAAAAATATGGATCAATCTTCCTTATCCATGAATGCGCTTGGGGAAATCAGGGAGACCCCATGCTTAATGCTAATAATGGAGACACAAACGTATACGTAATGAGATCAGATGTTCATCTGTAGACTAGGGCTCATGATTACAGAATGTCAAAATCTATTGAAAATGGAAAAGAAGCTTCCAACCCATCACTTCCTATTCATATTGAGAAGACTGTGGGATAAAATATGACTCACATCCCTAAGGGTGCATTTAAGAAGGATTCTCACAACCCGAATGCAAGGGATACTTAGAACTACTCTGTTGTGGAGGATTTGACACAAACTCCTTGTGCAATGTCTACTCTGGAGATTCTCCAGAGTTTCCCCTCACAGAGAAAATCATTGTTGTCTGCCTTGGGTGCTGTCAAGACTATTAACTATGGAATTTTTGTTTTTTATCCTACCGATTATAAACCTTGTCTACCTCACCAAGTCACTTTTCAGATAGTATTGGTTTATGCCATGAAATCATTGACATGAAACATTTTCTGCACGGTGGTAGATGAGGGTGCCTCGACTTTCATGATGTTGTTGGCATGTTGGAAGGCCATTGGCCAACCCGAGTTGTCTATGTCACCGATGTTTTTAAATAGGTTTGACGACCATTCTTTTATACCACATGGCATAATCCCCTCCTTCCCCATGCAGTTGGAGGGAAAAACTGTGTGCATTGAGGTAGAAGTAGTTGATGCACCTCTCAACTACAATATTTTGTTAGGACAAAGTTGGACCTATGCTATGACAATAGTTGTATCCATCATTTTTAGGGTCTTATTTTTTCCTCATGAAGGTTAGATAACAACCATTGATCAGTTATCCTTCTCTCGTCCTGACCCTTCATTAGGGGCATCCACGATCCCGGTGATTGACAACCCACAGCCAGGTATCGTCACATTAGGTGCCAAATTGTTTCCATCTCTAATGGGTACTTTTGATTATCCACCACCTTGGAATGATGTCAAGTTTATTTCCGTTGTACCTGATCAATGGAAGGTCACAATCTTTCAAGTAGCTTCTTTTTGAACGAGTTATTTTAATTACCAGCGGACTTTACCATCCCCATCGGCTTCAATGGAAGGGGTAAGGAATCCTGGAATGGCTATGGCCCTATATGCTACTTAAGTTGCATACAAAATTGTCCAGCAAACCTCGGCCAACCTTGATATGGATCCCCCACAGGAGTTAGATCTTGTTCTCAAGCCAATTTGGGCTCAAGACTCTCTTACTACTCACAATCCTTTGGACTTGGTCTTTCCGTCCGACGAGGCGATTTTGGAGGCAATGATTGGGCCAAATAGACCTTGGGACGATCTTCACCACAGATATTATTTTATACCCAAGATGAGGAGAGTAAAAGTAGGAGAGTTCACCACGACCATGAATGGAGATGCCACTTGTCCTATTAACCCTCTAGCCATGCAAGGATTCTATGCCAAGGGAAACATGGAAAGTATAGCTGAAATGATTCCAATTGACATCTCTAGAACCCTCATCATCGTTGAAAATTTCTTTAATGGAGCAGATTTTTCCTCCGAGGAGATTCAGGTGTACATTGAATTATTTAAAGAGTTTCGCGATGTTTTTTCCTAGTATTATGAGGAAATGTTAAGCATTGACTCTCGTATAGTCGAACACAACATTAGGACTTACCCTGGCGTGGAAGCTTCACCCAGTAAATCCTCGCAAAGAAACAAATATCAAGGATGAGGTAGAGAAACTCATTAAGGTTGGTTTCATATATCCAGTACAATTGACGGAATGGGTGTCAAACCCTATTCTAGTCAACCAAAAACAAGGTATGATTCGTGTGTGTATGGATTTTCATGATCTAAATAAATCTTGCCTAAAATATAATTTTCCAACCCCATTCATTGATCAGATTGTTGATGAATATGCAGGCTGTGAAGTATTTTCTTTTATGGACGATTTTTCCGGGTATAACTAGATTCGGATCAAACCCAAGGATCAACATAAGAATGCATTCATATTTTCTTAGGGTACATTCACATATAGGAAAATGCCTTTTGGCCTTAAAAATGTTGGAGCCACTTTTCATTGGGCCATGTCGTTCGCCTTCCATGACCTCAAGAATATAGTTAAGGAGTATCTTGATTATTTGGCATCACGTTCTCATAAGAGATCTGATCATCTCGTCCACTTACGACTTATTTTTGAAAGGTGTCGCTACTACCGGATTCTCTTGAATTCGAACAAGTGTAGTTTTTTCGTAACATCGGGATGTTTTTTAGGTTTTATGGTGTCCACTAAAGGGATCATGGTCGATCATATGAAGGTTGAGGAAATATTTCAATTTCCTCCCCTGCACACAATCCCCCAGCTTCAAAGTCTACAGGGGAAAGCTAGCTTTCTTCGGTGATTTGTTACCAACTATGTTGAGATTACTAAAGGGTTTATGTGTCTCTTAGAAAAATGGGTCCCATTATGTTGGGATGAAGTGGCTCAGTGCTATTTTGAAGTATTGAAACATGCTCTGACCTCTGCCCCTCTTCTGAGTCCTCCAGATTATGGCAAGGATTTCTTGTTGTACTTGGCTGCAACAGAGTCTACTATTGGTATGGTCTTGGTTCAAGAGGATGACGTGCCTTAGGAGAATGTTATCTACTATATTAGCCAAGGCTTAGTTGGACCAGAACTCAACTACACTCATGTTGAGAAACTGGCTTTGGTAGTTGTCCATGTTGTCCAAAGGTTTCGTCATTACATTCTACTTCACAAGACCATCGTCGTAGCTTTTGTGAACCCTTTTCAATATGTGTTGACACGATGAGTCATAAGCGGGAAAATTAGTCGATGGATAGTCATTCTTCAAGCATTTGACTTGGAATTTGTTTCAGTGAAGTCTAATAATTCCTTGGTCTTTGTTGAGATAATTTCGGAACTTTTGGTTGAGAGTGGTAATGATTTACCTGAAGAGTCGTTGATCAATGGGGATCTTTTCCTTATTACATCTTCAGACCCTCTGTATGGAGATATACTTGTGTATATTCATAGTTTGAAGTTCCCTTCCTCTACTTCTCATGATGAGCATCGATGGATATTCCATCAAGCATGGTACTATCTTATCATCGATGATACTTTATATCGTCGAGGAGTCGATTGTGTTCTTCGTCATTGTCTGACTCATGAAGAGGCAGATCTTGTGTTGTCTGACTCATTGGAGCATGTGTCAGTCACTTGTATAGGTTGTAAACATCCCAAGAAATTCTTTGCACTGGATACTTTTGGCCCTCATTGATAAAATATTGTGTATAGGCGATCAAGAAGTGTCACTTGTGCCAAATATTTTCTCGGAATATGCAAGCACACCCTACTCCCATGTCTCTGGTTATTGTTGTCGGACCCTTCACTAAGTGGGGGATTGATTTCACTACATGCCACTCGGCTTCGTCTAAGGGGCATTGTTATATCATCGTGGCAGTAGACTACTTCACTAAGTGGGTCGAGGCCATGCTGACATTTAGTAATGATGGAGAAACGACTGCACTTTTCATTTTTAACCAGATTGTAGCTAGGTTCGGTATCCTGAAGGATATTTTCACAGACCATGGAAGTCACTTCTAGAATAAAATGATGACTGAGTTAACATCAAAACTTGGGTTTATTTAAGAACATTCATCTCCCTAATATCCAATCAAGAATGGCTAGGTAGAGGTTGTCAATAAGTCTCTCAATACTATTTTCTAACAGACGATCAATTCAGGCAAGTCGAATTGGCATTTGATGTTGTACTCGACACTTTGGGCATATTGAAACTCACTCAAGACTGCTACCAATTTCTCTCCTTTCCAACTTGTTTATGGGCTGGAGGCAGTGTTTCCCATAGATTGTCAAATTCCCTCTCTTAAGTTGGCCTGACACAACTCCACTTGAAGAGTGTCTCATATATATTGAGCAGCATCGAGATGCAACCTTAGCCAACGAGGCTCACAAACAATGTGTCAAGTGTCAATATGATCATTCGGTCCAACCTAGAGTTTTATCCAAAGGTGATATTGTATTGGTCTATGACCAAGATAAATATCCCTTGGGGAAGGAAAATTTAAACCCATGTGGTTTAGATCGTTCATTGTTAAGAAAGTCTTAGAAAAAGGTGCTTATCAACTGGTTGAATTTGAAGGTAATTCTTTGTCTGAGCCTGGAAATGGGCTCTACCTTAAGAAGTTTTACGCTTAGGTTGGTCACATGAGTGTGACTTCTTGTATATAATGTATAGTTTTGTTTATACATTTTTGTGTCTTTTTGTCTTATGGATGTTTAGTTTATTGTGATTTTTCACTGTGGCAGATGTCAAGTGAATCTGAGGTTTATGTTGGGTTCACTGACAGTGCTAGCTGACACACTCAGAGGATTTATTTCGCAGCTTGGGTGATATTCACACCCAATGGTTAATTGGTGTCTTCTAGATGTGTTAGTTTAGGTGAAGCAACAAATAATGTTGTCGAGTATGGTGTCGTGATAAAATTACTGCATGATGCATTTTCACATGGTATTTCTCACCTCTGAATTTATCTAGATGCTCAACTAGTTGTGTCTCAGTTAAATGGAGTGTATCGTGTCTATGATCTCACCCTTCACTGACGATTCCTTAGGGTACATCTCTTAGAACGATATTTTGATTATATTACATATATTGATATTTCTAGGAGATCTAATCAAGTAATTGATGCATTGGCTAATCATGTATTAGATTGGCATCTTGCACACACATAAAAGTAAAAGCACATACATACACATATATGTAAATACATTTGTACAAAAATGATTACTCCATAAGGAAAAAAACATGTATATATATAATGTGTCCAAAAATAATGTCATAAGTAAAAAATGTGGGTCAGAAGTCCTCAAATAGAGTCGATATACATCGGCGGGCTCAAGCCCTCAATACATAAGAGTACAAAAAGAGTGCCCACGGCACATATAAGGTCTAGTGCTACTATGTTCTAGGTCTGTTGGCCCTAATGTAATGTACTACAATGTTTGAAAGATGTTGAAATAGCTACCCAAGTCCTGGGTATCCCTACCAGATGCAACTACGTGGCAGAAGGTAGGTCCTCAATCTCTGCCATCGGCAAAGAATGGGTGAGAGATGTCAGGTTCCTCTCCACTCATCTCAATACTCTCTTAGCTTATTTGGCTGGTGGCCCTACCACTTATGTTGGTCTAGCATCCTCTCGAGGACAATGCATGTTCCTGGCGAAGTCGGTTGGTCATATTGGTCCCACATCTGTATATAACAAATTACTAAGTTAGTACTATAACGTTACCATAAAAAGGATAATATTTAACAACTAAAAATGAAATAATTTTAAAAAACAAATAATGATGTATACCTATCTCTCCACGCTCCTTGCTAGGGGGCACAGGTATATCGGGGTCCCTCAGGAAACTGATACCCATGTAGGGGTAGTCTTCGATCGAAGGGATTTGACAGGCCCACCAGTCAAAGAACTAGTCATCAAACTCATCCTGCACTCTACCTGCTCCCTATCGAGGCATCAAAGTTGCTCATATGCATAGTGTTGGAAAGGAGGCAATATGTCCTCGTATTGTCTCTTGTGGGCTAAGGCTTGGCACTCTCTCAAAAGAGAATGCACACAATACAGTCCCAAACCCAAAGTTCTTATTCGTTCTTATCCTACATTCGGTCAGTTTTTTCTTCATAAAAGTGAGCATCGTGGTACTCCAGTCAAATATATTAGCATGTAAACATTGAGTTGCATCATGAATCTGAGCATGTGAGGCCTAGTGAACTGTTGTGGATCCTATAATTTTCCCAATCATATATAACACTATTCATAGGCTGAGGATTTCTAACTTATGAATTGACACTTGAGAGCCTATTTTCTCAGTGCCAGCCTCGTAGTAGATGTCAATGTAGTCCTCTGTATTGTGTGGTCCTGGAGGGAAAGTCCTCAAGTTAACTGGTTCCCCCCTCCTAGAAAGACGGATCAAGAAGTATGTATCCTCCGTAGTAGGAGTCAATGTTTGTCCCTCTAGCATGAAGGCCTCTGCGTCTGGGTTCCAGTACTCTATCAAATCATTTAGTAACCTGGGTTGTTCCCTCATGAATGGGCAACGAAAAAAATTCCACACTCCACATTGCTTTAGCATGGAAATGGCCCCTGGATCCTCTTCAACCAGTATGTCTAACTCCTCATGTTCTCTTTCTCTCCAATGGACATACATCCTGATGCATGGAAATTTTTAAGGTTAGTGCCTTTTTCAAAAAAAAATGGAATACTTTAAGAGATGTACACGAGTTGTTTTTAAAACAGTCATGTATATACGTGTGCTGAGTTTTTCTCAGCCTTCATATATATGCGTGTTGAGCATGAATAACCTACGTACATGGAGACCCGACTTATTTTTTCGGGTGTGCACCCTCTAAATAAATATAAAAGAAAAAATTGATAAATTGAAATGTTAGAGGAGGGCATGTGTACTTACTTGGTTCAACTTTGAAGTCTTTTCATCCACCGTAGCTCCTTGAATTTTCATCTTAAGGAAGAGGGATTTTTCACTTTTTGGCTATTTTCCAATTTGCAATGGTTAAAATGAGATGTCTACCTCTATTTATATACTTTTTTGGCTCTTTTTTCCCCAGTTTGGTCATCTTTTTCCCTATTCTTGGCTTGGTGAGTTCTTTGGTTTATTTTTGGGGGATCTTTAGGTCATTCTTATGAACTTTTTCTTTTGGTTTGGTGTTTCTATGAGATGGGTTACACTCACATCATCATGTGCTAAAGTTGTATTTTCGACACTTACATATAGGTTTGGTTCTCATCACTTTGCATCTTGCATTTTGTTGACTATTCTCTCTTTGCCATAGGATTGATCACACCGAAGTGTGACACGGAAATTTCTATGCTGCTCTAGAAGTGTTGTAGTTAAGTGGTATAGCCTCCCTCTACATGGACGCCTTAGGTAGATCCTTTGCTACATTTTGGTGTCCATGCTGTGATTTTTCCATAGGCTTGGGAGTCCTTTTAGTCCTACCATCGTTGTGTGTTGAAGCCCCATTCTTCTTCACCTTTTCATGGCCTATACTCGAGGGACTCCCCATGAGCATGGTTTGTTTTCTTTCAAGCTCACTTAAACTTTGAAAGTGACATCTAACAAGAATTTATTTATCCTTTTAGACCTCATTCAGATTACTTAAGAAAAGGAGCCACGTTGGAGTCTTATTTAATCCCTTTTCAGACTCTCTAAAATTGAAAATATTGTTGAGCAATCTTGTTTCCCTTCACGCTCGTCAAACTAAAATTTGAAGGCACATCTGTCTAGCGATAGTTTACCCCTTTTCAGTCTGGATGGCTATTTTTATGAAAAAGGTACATCCTAGGAGCTATGGTTCGCTAGGAGAGTATTATCATACATAAGTTTAACCCTTTTTCTGGCCTGAGGAACTAAATTTGTGAAAAAGGGCCATTCTCCCCAGTTTTGGTTTATCTCTTTTTCGGGCCTTGAAGATTATTTACAAAAAAGGAAACCCCTTGGAGTCCATAGTTAAGCTCTTTTCAGACTCCTTAAATATGAAAAGATTGTCAAGTGACCTTGTTCCTTTCACACTCATTAATTGGTCCAGAAGGAATATCTATTTGGCATACTTTTAACCCTTTTTCGGCCAATAGATTACCCAGGAAAAAGGTACGCCTCGAGAGACATGTCTCGTCGAGACATTTATCCTAAGTTATGTTTTATACTTTTTTGGGCTCAGGGGAATAAATTACGAAAAAAAGGAGGTGAGTCCATAGTTAAGCTCTTTTCAGACTCCTTAACATTGAAAATATATCCGAGTGATCTTGTCTCTATCACACTCATTAAAATGGTTTTGAAGACACGTCCTTTCAGTATAAGTTTAACCCTTTTCCGAACCGACTGGACTAAATACGAAAAAGGAATAATTTGGCCCCAGTGACCAGAAGAGTTCTCCTTGGTATGATTTTATTCTTTTTCGGGCCCTAGAGACTAACCTTATGAAAAATATCACTCTGGAGTTTTCTTTTAGTGTTTTTTAGACTCTCTAAAAGTGAATAACCATCGATCTTACCTTCTTTGGGCTCGTAAAACTTCACATGGAAGGAGTCTTATTTTTTCATGGTGTAATCGCATTGCATGTCTCATCCTTGTGTCTTTGGCCTAATGATAACTTCATGTTGCTATTACTGAACCTTTAGAGCATTCCTTAGGTGCAAGCCTTGTAGCATTTTTTCCCTTGTGATCTGACACCTTGACCCATGGAGGAATTTTCGCAAGTGTCCTTATCCTGCACATGTATCCTAGCATTGAGCATCAATATGTTCCATGCGCTTGGAACTAGTTTTCTTTCCCACGACACTCGTTCCTCCTTTGTATTGTAGCATTCTTTTATTCTTTTTCAATCTTGTTAAATATTTGAAAAACACAAAAAAATCAAATATTCCAAAAAGAGGGGACGGGATATACATTCTCTTTTATCGACAGAAAAATAGTTTCCCTTGGACAAAGAACATCCTTCCATTTGTTCTGCAAGCATTGGGATCTAGTATGACCTTAGGAAGTTGTTCTCGTTACATAGAGTTGTGTCCTCCTCCATTTGGTTACTCTTCCAATCGTATGGAGATTTGTTGGTGCCTCTTGTGCCTCAAACTTAAGTCAATAATATGTTTCCTGAGTCTCATCATTTGTCGTGATTTTTTCCAAGGGAAGTATTCCAACCTGAGTTGGTCATTATACAATTAGTTTCTTTACCTTCATGAGTTGACCATCCCGAGAATCCAATCAAGTTCATATTCAGAATCAACGAATTTCGATACATGTTGTTAAATTTCTTCCAGTGTCTCCATGACAGTTTGTCAAAGACATCAAGGTAGTGAGTCCTACACTCCTATTATACTCCTACCTGAGTTTTGAAGACCTTGAAGATATTTCTTGAGTTATGAAGCTACCATCTCCAGCTACATGCATTGATGCTTCCTGAGGATGCATATCACTTTGTATTTGTATCTCTTCAGATGATTTTGAGATGTAGCTTCGTTGTGTATTATTCATGGCTACACTCTTTATAAACATTCATATTTGTTTCACAGTCATGACTATTTTATATGACATGGATCTCCAGTGTACTTCATTGGTAGCCATGCATAGTTTATCCCAAGCATGAGTATGCTCGCCTCAGAGAGATTATCATTATTTTGCAGATGACATGTTCACGAATACATGTCTTGGGCTCACTCGACTCCATGCCTTCCCACTGTATGAAGATGTTATAGTGTATTTTGGCCATCAGTTGCTCTTTTGACCTCACACATTAGGGGGCATCTATTATAGTCCAAAAATTCTACACCTATGCATCCAAGACATTGGCCCATTCATTTGCATCCTTCACTAATAATATTGTTGAGGTTTCCTTCTAAAAAAAAAAAATTTGGATAATGTACACACCATGTTGCACTATCAACCCACATACATATGTGTGTTGAATGCTAGTCCACCTGCGTACATACGCCTACTGCATGCTAGTTATCCCGCGTTTACCTCCAAAAATGCAAAAAATATAAAATTATGTGTATTTCTGCGGAGTTTACGAGATATGAAGGGTTTCCTAACCATTTTACCCCATGTATCCCTTCCCCAAACCGAACAACCATATTTTTCTTGTATAAAAATAGGTATAGGGGAGTCATTTAGATATATGAACAAGAGAATAAGAAAACTCTGCCAAAATCCTTTCCCTCTCATTGCCCAAGTTTTTCATCTTTCTCTGAGTTTTATCCTCAACTTTCCCTTCCATACATTCTCCCTATGCAACCCTTCCTTCACATGTTGGCATGTCCGTTGTGAGAATTTTATGTGGGATTGGTGCACTTGGAGTCACGACAGAGGATCCTGGACTTGGTTCATGGAGCGGTGTCCGAAAGAAAAGGTTGTAACATTTCATCTTGTTTATGAATAAAAGAGATTATCTTTGTCCCAAAACTTTATGTGTAAATGCTCTTATCTATTTGATCATTTACATCTATATTTAGGATTTTAAGTGATTACTAGAGATTGTATATGTTGTAGTTTTTTGTTCTTAGTCTGTTGCAAGTCAACTTTGGGAGGAGATCTATGATCTAAGAGGCAACAACAAGTGGAGGAGGTCTACATCAACTGAAAGGATTCAAGGTGCTCTATCAACCTTCTCTTTCCTCTCTCTTATCACTTAGTATAGATTGTTTTCGGGTAGATTAGAGATAAGTCAATATTTTAGGGGGTTATCACTCTGCCTATTGCTTAGAACCGGTTTAGGGGGAATTTTCTCCACAACAGTATGTTGGACACATTTTTCTCCTACAATATGGTGGAAAACATATTAGCTATATTGGATGAATTCCACCTGTTATCACTCTGTAAATTCTCAAAGGTTGTTGTGAGGTAAGAAGAAATCTAACAGAGGTAACCTTAACCAACCACTTCGAAACTAGGAGATAGCCCTACAAATTTCAGAGAGGGGTCTCTCTGTGAGTTTTAGATTTGTTTAGATTTTCAAGATTTTAGGCTAGTTAAAAAGAATATAACCGAGTTGTTTGTATTGTTTTAAATGAAATGGTTGAATATCAATTACGCTTCCATTGGGCTATGGGGTCTATTTTAGAAAGATAGAGGTTAAAGGCAGCTTTTATAAGATTCATTTTACAGGGCGAGATAGTGCTAATGTTAAATTCTTTTGGAATATAAAGGTGTATTGTTGAAAAGGTGAGATATCAGTTAAAACAAAAAATCATTTAAGAATTTATTTGTTATAATGTCAGAACAAAAAATGTTTAAATTTATAAAAGATTAAGAACAGAGTACACAATGGCAAATTCTGGAACTTTAACTTCTTTTTGTTGGCAAACATTGACCAAGCAACGAATGTGTGTTGATGGTTGTTGTCATTGATGGCAACAGCGGAGATGGCAAGATAAGAAGGAGAAAACACGCGTCAGACATCCGGAGGAGAGTCGGAGGTCAACTCATCAGAAAATCGGAGTTTCCGTGGACATGGAACTCTTGTATATTGGAATCGCGATCCGCGATCTCTAATAGGCAGTTTGAACCGTCCATTTGTGAGAACACGTGGCAAGAGATCCGGACGAGTCGGTATTCGGCGTTTCGGAGTTCTCGATGACAAGAAACTCACAACCGCCAAAATCACGATATCCCGATACATGATTTCTCGATGGAGGTAAACACCTACTGGGGTCCAGGTGACAGCGCAGAGGACAGGTGGCATCGGAGAATCGGTAATCGGAGGTTCATGAGTCCTGTGTTCAATTACAACAGAAACCCCGATTTCGCGATATGCGATATCACGATTCAATCTCAGCCATTGAATCGAGAATGAGATCTGGACCGTCTATTCGTGTGGACGCGTGGTAGCTTGGAGGCTCCGTCGGAGTTTCGGGGATCGGGGTTTCAACATGCAAAGAAAACAAAGCAACGAAAATCCTGACTTCGCGACATGCGAAATCCCAACTGACAAGTGGCACAACCAGGTGATGACAGGTGACACAACCAGATGATGGCACGTGGCACAACCAAGTAATGACAAGTGGCAGGAAGATTCAACAGTTCAGGCACAGGTAAGTCACAAATCAGAGTGACACGTGGCAGTGCTTAACACGTGTCAAACCACGTGTGACGTCAGCAGAGTATCGAGGATCGGGGATTTGTAATGCCAAAATCTCTTGACATCAAGAACCCCGAAATCGCGATATGCGATTTCGCGATGTAATCACGACCGTTGGATAAGAAATGTTCTGGACCGTTGATCGCAACCCGTATCGGAGAATCGGGAATCGGGGTTTCGTGACTCTCGTGAACAAGTGCATCAGAAATCCTGAAATCGCGAAATGCGATCTCCCGATACGAAAGACAGTGTGTGTGGGCCAACTAGAAAGATCAGAGCCTTCCATCTGGAGGGACAGGTGTCGAAGATCAAGGCACCGTCGACATATTGAAACATCGGGAATTCGGGGATCGGGAATCCCGGAGGCAAGTGCAAGGTGACATCAAAAACGCTGAAACCCCGATGAAAGGGTTTGACCAAGGTCATGTGTTGACGGTCTTGTGGGGCCAAGGCCTATAGCCAGCAGGGCTAGCACATGGAAAGGGATAAAGCTCCGGAAAGGAGCTCATCGGGGATCGGAGAATCGGAGGTTCCGAGTGCATGTGCATTTCGACACAGTGAATGCCGAAATCACGATGAGTGAAATCCCGATGCGATCTGAACCGTTGGATAAAGCTTGAATTGATCGGAGGTTTGTTGTTCCTCCACACACACTCAACTCCTTCAATTACAAATCCGTTAGTGAAACAGATTCATAATTGCAAATTAATTGTCAATCAGTTAGAGTTCCGGTTGGCTGGACAGTTGCTGTCATTTTGCCCAAGGAGTTGGGAAGTTGAAACGTTGTGCCTGTGTGTATAAGAGATGAGGAAACAGACTGTGGAAGGTGCGGTTGAAGAGAGAGGGATAGAGCTCTGCAAGTGCTATTGTGGCAGAGGAGAACCTGCGAAGCAGAGAAAAGCTGAGAAGGTGCAGCAGAAGAAGGTGAAGCAGAGCAGCAGATCAGAGGCATCATTCTCCAGGTTTATTGAGTTGTTCAACATATGTCCTCTGGTAAATGCCTGACAGTCTGTAGATCTGTGTTTACTCTTGAGATAATATTTGTTACTGACATAACCACTAGATGAAACTGCCTGATCCAGTGTGAAAATTAATGAAACGTGGTCAGCAGTGAGTATGAGGGTTAAACCCTTCAGCAGTAGCAATCTGCCAGTAGAAACTGGTGCTATCTTCAGGGGGTTGAAGCTCCCTTCCAGGAAAGGCTGGTAAACGAGAGAAGGTTGTAGTCTTCTGCAGGTAGAAGCCTGCATACTAGTATGAGTCTGCACTAGTACATTGTTGTATAATGTTTTCCTAATAATAATCATTGAAGACAGAGACAACAACAGCGGTGGTTTTCTCCCAATTTGGGTTTCCACCTTAAATCCTGGTGTTCATGTGTGTTAGTCTATTTGGTTGAAATACTGTTTAAAAGACATCTGATGAATGAAGAAATCC
>ML776582.1:1025484-1053694 GCA_009831015.1 Picea engelmannii
AATATCACTTCTTACGAGAACAGGTGCTTGAGCAGAAAGTGAAATTGGAGTATGTTCCCTCCAAAGAACAAGTGGCTGATATCTTTACCAAGCCTCTACCCAGAGAAGCGTTCGAATATCTCCGCCACAAACTAGGAGTAGTCGCTGCCATGCAGAGGAACGGGTCTAATTAAGTACAGACATCTCAATTGGTTGATGCCCTGGCTAAGGGGGAGCCTGGCATGGTTTCAGGGGGAGCCTGGAACTGTCCACTCTTTGCCATTGATGTCAAAGGGGGAGAAAGGAGTCGAGTTCGAAATGATTCGGGAACAGAGTCTGAATGGACGAATGCAGAGGAGTGTTGAGTCTGAATGCAAGTGTTGCCATCAATGCCAAAGGGGGAGATTGTTGGAAAACATTGACCAAGCAACGAATGTGTGTTGATGGTTGTTGTCATTGATGGCAACAGCGGAGATGGCAGGATAAGAAGGAGAAAACACGCGTCAGACATCCGGAGGAGAGTCAGAGGTCAACTCATCAGAAAATCGGAGTTTCCGTGGACATGGAACTCTTGTATATTGGAATTGCGATCCACGATCTCTGATAGGCAGTTTGAACCGTCCATTTGTGAGAACACGTGGCAGGAGATCCGGACGAGTCGGTATTCAGCGTTTCGGAGTTCTCGGTGACAAGAAACTCACAACCGCTAAAATCACGATATCCCGATACGTGATTTCTCGATGGAGGTAAACACCTACTGGGGTCCAGGTGACAGCGCAGAGGACAGGTGGCATCAGAGAATCGGGAATCGGAGGTTCATGAGTCCTATGTTCAATTACAACAGAAACCCCGATTTCGCGATATGCGATATCATGATTCAATCTCAGCCATTGAATCGAGAATGAGATCTGGACCGTCTATTCGTGTGGACGCGTGGCAGCTTGGAGGTTCCATCGGAGTTTCGGGGATCAGGGTTTCAACATGCAAAGAAAACAAAGCAACGAAAATCCCGACTTCGCGACATGCGAAATCCCAACTGACAGGTGGCACAACCAGGTGATGACAGGTGACACAACCAGATGATGACACATGGCACAACCAAGTAATGACAAGTGGCAGGAAGATTCAACAGTTCAGGCACAGGTAATTCACGAATCAGAGTGACACGTGGCAGTGCTTAACACGTGTCAAACCATGTGTGACGTCAGCAGAGTATCGAGGATCGGGGATTTGTAATGCCAAAATCTCTTGACATCAAGAACCCCGAAATCGCGATATGCGATTTCGCAATGTAATCACGACCGTTGGATAAGAAATGTTCTGGACCGTTGATCGCAACCCGTATCGGAGAATCGAGAATCGGGGTTTCGCGACTCTCGTGAACAAGTGCATCAGAAATCCCGAAATCGTGAAATGCGATCTCCTGATACGAAAGACAGTGTGTGTGGGCCAACTAGAAATATCAGAGCCGTCCATATGGAGAGACAGGTGTCGAAGATCAAGGCACCGTCGACATATTGAAACATCGGGAATTCGGGGATCGGGAATCCCGGAGGCAAGTGCAAGGTGACATCGAAAACGCCGAAACCCCGATGAAAGGGTTTGACCAAGGTCATGTGTTGACGGTCTTGTGGGGCCAAGGCCTATAGCCAGCAGGGCTAGCACGTGGAAAGGGCTAAAGCTCCGGAAAGGAGCTCATCGGGGATCGAAGAATCGGAGGTTCCGAGTGCATGTGCATTTCGACACAGTGAATGCCGAAATCACGATGAGTGAAATCCCGATGCGATCTGAACCGTTGGATAAAGCTTGAATTGATCGGAGGGTTGATGTTCCTCCACACACACTCAACTCCTTCAATTACAAATCCATTAGTGAAACAGATTCATAATTGCAAATTAATTGTCAATCAGTTAGAGTTCCGGTTGGCTGGACAGTTGCTGTCATTTTGCCCAAGGAGTTGGGAAGTTGAAACATTGTGCCTGTGTGTATAAGAGATGAGGAAACAGACTGTGGAAGGCGCGGTTGAAGAGAGAGGGATAGAGCTCTGCAAGTGCTACTGTGGCAAAGGAGAACCTGTGAAGCAGAGAAAAGCTGAGAAGGCGCAGCAGAAGAAGGTGAAGCAGAGCAGCAGATCAGAGGCATCATTCTCCAGGTTTATTGAGTTGTTCAACATATGTCCTCTGGTAAATGCCTGACAGTCTGTAGATCTGTGTTTACTCTTGAGATAATATTTGTTACTGACATAACCACTAGATGAAACTGCCTGATCCAGTGTGAAAATTAATGAAACGTGGTCAGCAATGAGTATGAGGGTTAAACCCTTCAGCAGTAGCAATCTGCCAGTAGAAATTGGTGCTATCTTCAGGGGGTTGAAGCTCCCTTCTAGGAAAGGCTGGTAAACGAGAGAAGGTTGTAGCCTTCTGCAGGTAGAAGCCTGCATACTAGTATGAGTCTGCACTAGTACATTGTTGTATAATGTTTTCCTAATAATAATCATTGAAGACAGAGACAACAGCAGCGGTGGTTTTCTCCCAATTTGGGTTTCCACCTTAAATCCTGGTGTTCATGTGTGTTAGTCTATTTGGTTGAAATACTGTTTAAAAGACATCTGATGAATGAAGAAATCCATGATAAGATCTCTGGATGAATTATTGTTTTCATAAGAATATACAACAGATCCCTATAAAATAGAATAAGATTTTTCAGTGAAAGAAAAGTTAAAAATCTATTGATAGCTCAAAATACTGATTCACCCCCCCCCCTCTCAGTATTTTTCAACACTTTTAAAGATTAGATTTAGAAAGACAATATGATAACAGAGAAGGAAAAACTTTTACGCAGACAGAGGAAACTTCACCAACGATGAACACGCAGGAATCATGTGAAACTTCTCTTTGTATTACTAGGATAACTTCTTGATAAAAATTATAGTGATTAGAGCTTGCTTGGGCATAAAGATCAACAACCCTCAATGCTTCTAAGTTGGAAATATTTATAATAAAAGTTACAACGACCCTGTCATTATTGATCAAGACGTGATGGAGTCTGAGTCTAACTAACTAACTAACAAAATGCAGAAATGTAGTAATTGATGACAATGTGTCAAATCTCTCATGCTAATTTCGTTGAAAGATCGTTGGTGAGTCATTCGGATGACCTCGACTGCGTTGGATGTTGATATGGATGAGGATTTACCTTTACTCAATCAATTCACATAGCTCATCCCATCTTTGTGTGCTCGGGATGGTAACTTTCAATAGTTGGTGGTAGACTTCGTCCATCTCAGTGTATTTAGCGAAAGTCGGCTTGATGAGGAAGATGGACTTCATTTCATGCTGAATGATGAGATCATGCTACAGAGTCTCCAAGAATTCTTTGCCCGTGATGCTGCCTTGTATCCCTGAAAACTTGGAACTGTCTTTGGTCATGGTAGAGATCCTTTGCTTGTAATCGAACAAAGTCATTAATTTATCATTTAGGACATGTAGATCGGTAAGACCCTTTTTCTATAAGGCTTCAATATTGCTAAAAAATATATGAACTCCAATGTCCATATTCTGAGTCTTTTCCTCCAACTGTAACATTAATCCTTTTTTAGTCAACACTCTTTTTACTTCAAGGATAGTCTTTGTTTTGTCTTCGACTTTCAATTCTTCCAGCTCTTCTCTAGTTTTTGAGTTCAGAAACTTGATGATCTCGTTGGTTTTCAAGGGCATCTCACCCAGCTCTGTTCTTATCCTGTCAATGGCCTGCCTAATCTTTAACACTAGATCATGTTTCTTAAACATGATTTGCACCATGGACCAAATTTCATTTATGGATTTCAAGATATCTATCCATATATTTTCCTTAGCCTCTACTAATGTCTTACCTGCCACTGTTTGTTTATGGAGTTGTTGTATTTCTTGCTTAAGCTTCTCTGATGCCTGTCTCTCAACATTGTATCTTGTTTGGAAAGAATATTTGAGTTCCTGGAGATTTTCAACCTCCCTTTTCAACCTATTAATATATGTTTCCTTCAGATTCATTTCCTCCATGGATTTTGCTAGCTCCATAGTTTTTTCTAGTGTTGTCAATGGAGTTACTGATGGAATTTCTGCAGTAGTGGTTGTTGGAATAGTTGTTTTACTAACTTATGCGATGGGAACTACACTCAATGGAATGAATTCCATCGGGGTCGATTGTTCCTTCACTTTCAATAACTTTTCCAACTCTGCCTCCATTTCCCTGAGCTGTGCATTCTGCTGCATGATAAGTTTCAGCAATTCTTCTTTCTCATTTTCTGCATCGACTATTTCTTTAGATTGTGAATCCTTTGTTGGTGGAAATTTCAGTTGTTTTCTTAGAGATGAAATGCCAACATTCTTCTTGTTTATCATCTCCTTTGTCGCTTTTACATTTGAGGGATCGTACCCGATCTTGAGCACCAACTCCTCTAAGGATTTTACTATGTTGTCTTTTGCAAAAGAGGATATATTTTCCAACTTCAATTGGGTCTGAACATTGCTTAAAGATACATGTAACTTAGTTGTGGTAGAGGAAGCATGTGCTAATGTGGAGAAGACCATTTCTCCAGTCTGTCTGTGCAAATCCATCTGTTCAGTTGGATGGACTTGTTTAGTGTCAAAAATAATAGTTGACCTCTTGTAGTCAGTGATCTCTTTGGGTTGAGTCACATGTGCTTGCAAGAATTCCAGATGCATTCTTCCTTTCTCTGTGTCAAAGGCTGACAATAGTTTGTGCTGTGTTGTGGAGGTTTGCTTCCATCACTGGTAGTAGGTGTTATTAGTCAGCATCTGGTTCTTCTTTTTAATCATATAATATTTCTCAAAAATGCTTACAGGAGCAGATCCTTGTGGATCTTGGGTGGTCACAACTATCTCTGTATGCTTCTTTGAAGAAGAAGTTGACACCACCTGTTGTCTTCTTTCAATCACTATGGCAGAGTAGGGCTCTTCCTCACCAGACATGTGAGTAGCATGAGTGGTTTTGGGTTTCTTGTTGTATACCTGAAAAACTTATGTTGATACCTGAGTGATTGAAGGTGAATCATCCTTCCTTGGCCTTTTTTCCTTGGGTACCTGTGGAGTGAAAGTCAGTGAAAAAGAGACTGAAGGGGATTCCTGTGGCTCTGTATCTACCAGATTGTTTGTTTCCCACTCAGTCTGGATCACATATTTTTCAATTTCTGGTTTGAGAGTGTGAGCATAAGGTGAACTTTTGTTCTTGGATCTCATCTCTACAATGATCCCACTGGGGTCATATCGCCACATAAAATTGGTGTTGAATTTCATTTCAATCAATAATTTATCTGTCTCTTCCCCAGCAGCTCGACTGTTGCAAATAAAAGGTCCTATTTGCCCATTGATCCTCATTTGTTGTTTTTTCTTTAGAGACACAAAATGGATGTCATATGAGTTTATCATCTGACGAATATACTCTAGCGTGAATATTCGAACATGCACATACTTGGTCAACTTGTATGGAGCTAGTTCACACCCATACACTATGATTTATGAATGATTCTGGTATAGGAACCAGTCTCCAGTCTTTGCAATATCCAAAAATCGCAGAACCCTTTGGATCTCCTCATTTATCCTCGGCTCTGGTCTTCCACTGAGCATGCCTACCACTGGATGATATAATAGCTTGATGAATTGTTTGAAAGTGAACTCAGTGAAGCCTCTCCTGAGAAGCGACGTCCATAAAGTGACTGCTTGAGGTTTTCCTTCCTTGTCCATATTCTGCATGTGAAAGGAAAATTTTTCTGCTTGATAGAACATGAACATGTAGGCCAGTATTGAAGAATACTGGAACATGCTTTCTGTAGAGAAATTTTTCAACTGGTCGTTCAGGTTCTCAGCCAAGAAATCGCTATAGTCGAAATGGGTGGCCACTTTATTTTCAGCAGAGAAAATGGACAGGAAACCTAAGATAGGTTCATCCACCCATTCGTCTAAGAAATAACCAAGAAAACAACACAATGTTGAGATAATCTGATTTGCCTTTTCGAAAAATATAGACAAGTGATAGGGAGGATTCTTCTTAGGGAATTGGGCATATTGTGGAAGGAACAGCTTGAAGATCTGTGCTCTTTGGGGAAAGGTCAGGTTCTGATACAATTCTGTTAGGATTTCAATTATGAGAGGAGAATAGGGTTCGACTCTGGGCACTTGCATCATATGATCGATGGCGTCAAGTGAAATAAGGAAAAGGGTTTCTCTAGACGAAGATACAATGGCTCTCTGATCAGGGAGGTAATGTGATTGGCACTTGAGGGAAAACTTAGGAAAGTGATAGACTTGGGGAAAAAGATACAGAGGGAGATTTAACTGCCAAAGCCCAATTTCATCTCTCTGATCGATGAAGGTGTCTCTGAGCCATGACTGTAGCTCAGCAAAGTTGAATTCAAACTTGGTTTCTGAGATTAGATAGTCTTTTTCTGCTAATGGGATCCATTCGAGATCGACAGGAGGTGGGAGAAAAGGATTTTCCTCTACATTTGATTTTTTACTTTTGGGTGCCATTGATTTCCTCCGGTCCCTACACACTGAACACACGTTAGTATATGAAAAACTCTGGTTGGATGAGGTGTTGCAGAGGCGAAGGAAATTGAGTCTTTGATATGCAGGGAGTGTGAGTGGAATGGGAACTGACCGAAACGGGGTTGAATTTTAGTGAACGGGTATCTGTTGGGCGAACAAGGATAGGTAAGATGAACAACGGGTATGTGGTCAGTCATAAATGGCCAATGGATCATTTAGAGCATGAGAGGGTAAGGTGAAGGACATCTGACATGTGAAAACGATTGACGTACAAAAAGGCGATTGGGAGATGAATGGAATGGATATGACCTGTAACAGTTAATTGGAGGGGACATGCTGACGAGGTCGTGACATGAAACTGGCAGAGGGTAGTTGTGGGATACGACACCTTGGGATGATAGTGGTGAGTTGGACAAATGGTAGGTTTTAAATGTTTGGAGAGGGGAGTTAGGATGTAATGAGGTGATGCCACATTGGAATGGGGCTCACCTGGACTTTGCTTCATTCCGGACCCCCCCCTCACCGTTAAAGATCGAAAGGTCGGGGGGTCTGAGATCCTTTGTTGACCATTGATATGGGCGGAGCTGGATCCGCCGCTAATTTGGTCGCGTTCTTTAAACACCATGTCGGACCCCCCCCCCCCACCGTTAAAGGTTGAACGATCAGGGGGGTCTGGAATCTCTTGTGGACCGTAGATCTGGGCACCAACAACTCATTGTTAGATCTAGGCCCGATCTTTAATCTCTAGGGCGCAATTCAATATATGATCTAGAACTTAGGATAAATGATTTTTTGTGGGTTTTGCGTGTAGCTTATTTTTCTTTTTATCGCCATGGGGTTTAGAAAAACATTTCATCATCAAGATCCTACATTTTCCATCGATCATCTTACACATTTTATTGAAAAGAAAACAACTAACCTATGTCCTAACCTACTCCTTTGCGCCTTTAGCCCAACTTAAACTGTTGGGATAAGAGAATACTCTACCTAGGGGATATTTGACCAAGATTAGACTGTTTGGTCAAACTTATTCACTAACTAACATGATTACTTGGCTAAGGTTAGACAATTTAGCCAAGCTTATTCACTAATCCTAGATACTTCAATCCAAAATACTTGACCATGTTTAAACTGTATGGATCAAGTCGTTGTCATTTCATGGGGCTCAATCCTTTTTCTTTTTCCCTCTTTTATTTTATTTTTTTTCATTTTTTCTTTTTCTATTTCTTTTCTTTTCATTCCTTTTAGAATGAAGCAATGTCTGCAAGTCAAAAACATTAAAGGGACAAAATTACAATCAACATTTGATCCTATAAATTAAAGGGTTATAACACCACCGATTAAGGATGGCCTAAATAATATTTGAAAAACCTTAAAGAGAATCCAAATTCATTGAATTCCAGTTTCAGACTGAATAAACTTTAAAAAAAACAGGTTTTCCTCAGTAGAAATCATGATCGTGGATCTTGGCACAACGAGTTAATCTCAGTCTTTGATCGGAGTCCATTTCACTCCAGAGAATGATTTTTTTCAGGGTCTTTGCCAACCGTCGAATTCCTCAAAGGCGCATTGAAAGATCCTAACCATTAATCGAGGTCCTTAAGTGTGAGGATTTGTTGAGGATCCAGGTTCTTGTCAACCGTTGGATCCATCGGGAATTATTCAGGGGAGAATTTTTTTTCATTAGATTATTTTTTAAAGGAGTTTTGGGGTCTAACATTCGAAGTAGGCCATAGTACCGAGGCCCAAAGGGAAGACTCAAATTGTAAATATTGACTGTTGATCTTGGTCAAGAGGTGTCAATCAGATCCTAGACCCTGGAATTTTTCCCAACCCTAAAGCGTTTCTCACGGTCCAGAGGCTTGGTGCTCGGTGGGTAGGGTTCCCACGCAAGATTCCAATTCCCTTTATTATGTATAGGCATGAAAGGGAAGGTTGCATCACGTGTGATATGGAAGCCACATAAGAAGAAAATGTGGCCAAGGATGTTATGTGGTGAAGGCTAATTTGACCAGGAGTCACGTGTGGGTCCAACTCGGGCCCAAAACCATGCATTGGCGCCTTTACACGATGACCGTCATATCTATCAGTTGAGAGATCGCAGTCGTAGATCTTGTGTGTAAGCTTGAGAGTTGTTAATCCCAAGTTTAACTTAAATCAACCATCTTGTAATCATCGAGACATCAGATATTTGGAGTATACAAAGTTACACCACACCAGGAAAGTCTCGATATCTAGTGTCCGGGGCTACGTGTCATGAAGCGGTTCACTCACACGGTGTCCAATGAGTGGTCTACGTGTCACAACAAAGTAAGGACATGTTTCACCCCATGGTTTTGCCACATGTCACACGATTTTGGCCCAATTGGATAGGGATTTGTGGGAAAAATGAGTGCCACATGTCATGCCACACATCATGCCACGTGTTTGACCACGTGTCATACCATGTGGCAATAGGAGATTCATTGATGAGTCAATGTGGGTCCGATGAAAGAAGAATACTCTTAGGGTAACGTCATTGTATCTTGACCATCATATCTGAGGATAACCTCCATTATTAATCTAATTCAATGGGATTCAATCGCCCCCTAGAGCACCAAGGAGATTTGTTACATGGATGTTCTAGTAAGTTCGGTGCCCGATGGCCATGTGTCACGCCATGAATAGAGACAGATGGAATGGTATGATAGGAACACATGTATTGGGTTCCAACTATGCTATCATGTAGATTTCTTCTTAAGTGAGGCTAATGAGGAGTGGCAGCAGGATGACGAGGGGTGCTAATTTGTTCCAAAGAGAAAACATGGCAACCTATATACAATAGACCCTATCGATGTTATCCCTTTGACAGGTGGCTAAATATTATCCTTCCTACCTAATGACATCAGATCTCAGCCGTCCATCAGAGAGGGTTGGATGGAGTTGGAAGCGATTACAAAGGAGGATGTACTCTGATCAGGAGTACTATGAATATTAATCTAAAATCTTGATCGAACGATGGCCCTAATTCACGACAAATGTCAACTACCTTGAGGTCCGCGGGTTATTTACAAATGTTAGGTGAGAGAATAATTATTTGTTGTGCTTAATGGAGGCTTTGATGAAATAAAATTCGTTAATTGTCAATTCCCATGGGCATTCTGATCCATTGGATGCATGTTGTTGGACTCCACTTGCCCGAATATGAAGAGGTTGGAAAGGTTTTTAACCCGTGCATGAATTTAATACACCACCGAAATCCTAGCCATAGATTGTAGGATCATTAGCACCATTAGATCTGTCGAGGTGGATTTTATCGGAGTTGCAGAGTGGTTCAGAATGGAAGAACTATGATGGAAGGGGTTTCGATCATTTTTAAACCGTAGTATGGAGGCACGATAGAGCGTGGGTTCGCGATATAATGTGGCAGGTGCCATGTCCATGCCACATGGGTTGGAATTTGTATCAGGGTGTCATGTGGCACTAAGGTGGAGTGTTGTAAATTTTGAACTTGAACTTGGATTTTAGTGTAGTTACAGTCATTAGAAATATCTGGACGAGTAGAACCAATTTACAAAGTCTAAGTGGAGAAATGAATAGTTGAAAATCGAAAAAAAAAAATTGACACCCCATTCCTTAGAAGGTTCTTAAGGGGTCAGGTATGTTACAACCATCCACTTGAAGAGATCTTATTTAGACATGAAGATTGTATTCCATGCATTTATTTTCTCAATCGACACCTAGTGGTAGCTTTCCTTTAGATCAATATTAATGAAAAAAAAAATTCCTTTGAGCTAATCTAGAAGATCATCAATCCAGGGGATTGGGTATCGATTCTTTACTATGATCCTGTTCAGGGATCTGTAATCAATATAGAGTTGCTATGTTCTATCCTTCTTTTGTACCAGAACAATTAGGATCCTGCAAGGTGAGGAACTTGGTCTAATGTGGCCCTTCAGAATTATCTCTTGGATCTAGCGCTTGATTTCTTCATTCTCTAGAATAGAGAACTTATATACAAGGTTGTTAGGTAGAGGAGCATCAGGTCTCAATTCAATTGAGTGATTTACCTAACACTGCAAAAGCACCTCAGTAAGTGAGGCAAAGATGTCTTTATTCTCTTCTACTATCTTTTCCATCCTTCTTCTACTGTGTAGAGAGACCTTATGTAGAGGTTTTGGTGGTTGTAGTGATCTTTCGTTCACCTTCCGACTGGACCATAAATAGGACAAATATCTTAGTCCAAGAGACCACCTTTCCACACCGCTTCACAAATATTTAATAGACCATAATAGTTGGGACTACCTCTGGTATCCTGTAGAGTTGACCTACCAAAATAATAATGACACTATGGTGCCTAGATTCATAAACAACATGATGCTTCCACATATATGGTTGTCCTAAAATAACATGAAAAACTTCAAGTGGGGAAACATCACACATTACCTTTTATTTGAAGGGATTTATGTTGTAGTGCGGTTGACATTGCTCTATGATGCAGATGTCTCATCCCTAGCTGATCCAACCCATGGTGTAAGGCTGAGGGTGCAATATTGTTATTAGGTTCAACCTCTTGACGACCTCTACTGAGATTGTGTTCTTCTAGATATTGTTATAAACAAAGAAATGGAGTGGGGTCCCCTTCACCCACATCTATGAGTGGAAGAGTCTCCCCCCTTCTTTAAGATCCTTTGGTTACTTTGGATGGACCTTTATGGTGGCGATGGTGACATTGGGTTCCACATCAATGATCCATTTTCCCTTATCCAATTATAAATCAGAGCCTAATCCAACATTTTGATTATGAGGCTTTCATCTCATCCAACAATGAAAGTTTGGAGTGACATTCATTAGTGTTGTACCAAGGGATTTTTTGGAACTTGCACCACTTTCTAGTGTCCTTCTTCGACTTCTCGTTACCCTTCTTTTCTTGTATCTTGGAATGGTTTTCCTAGGGCTGACGATCCATTTTCTTCCCTTTGTTTTAGGAGTTAGGGGCACCTTTACCTAAATAATTACACCAACACAATAATGGAGAAAATATATTCAACAATAATGCACACCCAGCTCAAAATTTCTCACTAACAAGAGTAATATGTATACATGAGAGGATATTTATTGAGAAACTATCATCTCCTACAATAATTCAACAATATTTCCAACAATCTCTCTAGAAATATCTCAAGCATATTTCTCTAACTCAAATTAAACCTTCGACATATAACAACTAACAATAATTAATATGGGAAAAATGATTCATTATTCCAACATTTCTCCCCCATAATGATTATTTGGAAATATTCTAAGATCATCTCTAAATTGGAAAAACTTTTCCTATGATAGTTCTTTGGTGAATATATCATCTACCTTCTCTTATGTTCTGCAATACATGATCTCGATCACACCTTGCATAACCAAATCTAAAACAAAATGATATTGAATATCAATATGCTTGGTCTTCTTGTGAAAAATTGGATTCTTAGTCAATTGAATAGAACTTTGATTATCACATATCAACTGAGTGGGTTGTTCTTATTGCTCATGTAGATCCTCCATAATTCTTCTTAAACATACTTCTTCACAAGTTGATGTCATTACGAATTTATACTCTACTTCTACCTTGGAGAGAGAAACTGTAGGTTTCTTTTTAATACTCCAAGCAACTATTGCTAAACCCATGCTAAATGAATACCCTGAAGTAGATTTCATGTCATCCATGCATCTTTCCCAATATGAATCTATACAACCAATCACCTTGAAATATTCTGTAGATATGTATACTAAACCATAGCCAATTTTACTACGCGGATATCTCAAAATCATCTTAAATTCCTTCCAATGCAATTCCTTGGGCTCTGAAATGAATCTAATACCATACTGACTGAAAATGATATATCTGCTCAAGTTGTAGTTAAGTATATCAAACTTCCAACCAATTGACGATACAGAGTAACATCAACTAAATCATAGTCACCATGTCTGTATAACTTCAACCCAACTTCCAAAGGATTTTTCATTGGCTTGCAACTCAACATTTTGAACTTCTTCAAAATATTCCAAGTATACTTGGCTTGTGACATGAAAATACTATCTTTCTTCTACCAAACTTCAATACCCAATAAATAATGCAACTCACCAATATGTGACATCTCAAATTCAATGATCATATATGACTTAAACTTTTGAAATAATTCAATCGTGTTCCATGTGTAGATCAAATCATCAACATATAATGAAACTATTAGAATGTGATGTCCTAACTAAAAGATATAGAGATTGGGCTCAGATAAGGTTTTAACTAAGCCATGATCCTGAAAATATTTATTAATTCTGGAATACCATGTTTTTTGCGCTTTTTTGATACCATACAAGACCTTCTTCAACTTGTAAACACACTCTTCTTTACTTGGAAGTTGAAAACCTTCTGGATGTTCTACATATTAATCCACATAACCATTCAAGAAAGGTGATTTAACATCCATCTAAAAAATTGTCCATTTATATTGTGAAGCCAATGTAAGTACCATATTGATTGTATCCAACTTTGCCACTAGAGAAAATTTCTCAGTATAATCAATTACTTCTATCTGTGCATATCCTTTTGCAACTAAACTAGCTTTATACTTACCAATTGTGCCATATGATTTATACTTAGTTTTATAAACCCATCTATTACCAATTAAATATTTTCCTTTTGTTAAACTGACCAAGTCCCATGTATCATTTTTTACCAAGGAATTTAATTGTGCTTTCATAGATTGATTCCATTCTTTCTTTTTGGATGCTTCTGCATAGTTTTGTGGTTCATCCATCTTCATTACTTGCACCATAATCACAAAATTCACAAGACAAATTTGGGATCTAGTTAGTCCCCTTTCAAGCCACTTAGGCTTCTTCTTGACTTCATCTTCCTTTACTAACTTAGAATTTGATTCATCACCAATATGCACTACATATTTTCTTAATTTAATATGTACATGTTCTAGATAATAAATTCCTTGCTCATCAAACACAACACCTCTTCCTATTATCACCTTAGGATCAAATAACCTGTAACTTCTTGTTTCAATACTATATCAAATAAAATTGCACTTCACACTTTTATCATCCAACTTTATCCTCTTTTCCTTAGAAACATGTGCATATGCAATGCAACCAAAAACTTTCATATGTGCAACACTTGGTTTGTATCATGATCATGCTTCTTCTGGATTCAAATTCAATATCACTCTTGTAGGACATTTGTTCAAAGTGTAAACTGCAGTGTGCACCGCTTCTACCCAAAACTCATTTCCAAGAGACTTACTTTTCAACATGCTTTGAGCCATTTCAACTATGGTCCTACTTTTCCTTTCCACAACTCTATTTTGTTGAGGAGAGCAGGAATTGGTAAACTCTCACTTTATTCCATTCTTCCTATAATAATTCAACAAAGCATTTGACTTGTATTTTGTTTGGATAGGGCTTGAATGCATAGGAAAATGGATCTAAGACAAGAGGTGGTGTTGAAATACACTGTAGCACTGAAGCACAACTCACTCAAGGAGTGAGAGAAAATATCCTGAGATGATCTAACAATCTAAGATTTGATGATAGACCGATCACTAAGATAGTCTATAAATAGGTTTTTTCATGGACCAAACTCAACAAACTCGGGTGAAAGCATTTGCACCTGTCCATAAAATGTGGATCAGAATCCATAAGTGGACATGATCAACCGGGGGTTTATTTGGTTTTCAATCCAAATACTTGGTCGCCCATACATTCAACAAGGTGAGGTTACAAGGAACCATTCCAATACCCCCGTAAACTTAGCTTAGATGAAAACAAATTCCACAACATTCCCCCCCGAATTTATCTTGAATGAAAATGTTGATCACAAGATGATACAAAAACACTCCTAAGGAAGTTTGATCACCATCAACATGGATCAAGGCCAAAGAGTATCCATTCATTGCAAAACAGGTTGCAAAATTAGTTATAGAAACAGAGTCCCAATCGGTCAGTCAACTAGACAACAAGACAACACCAACCAGTCAATCGGGCGGCATAGAAATACAATCAGTCTCTGTCAATGGACAATATATAGTCGAAACTCAATTGAAAAATTCACAGTCAAAACACCTCAAGTCGACTATTAATTCAGGTCATATCCCAATCAACCAATATTCCAGTTGAACTCCAGTCGATTGTCAAGTCGGGTCGAACCTATGGTCGACCACTATAAAACATTAGCAATGAGGAGGAGCATTATACATTCGTACAACTGATGAAACACAACGGTATGAACTCCTCAAACATATATTCAAATTCACCCATGACCACTCATCAATCCAACCATAATCTATCCTGGTAGTCAGTACAGCTCCATGGTTCTATCTTTCACGTCTCTTCTATAGATATATGAAAACATGGTTTCCATGTTTGTGATGGCGAGGATGATGATAAGGCATAGAGGGCTATGCAGGATGATAGAGAGATATATGCTCAGGGTTAGGTGCACTCTCAGGAGTAGAACAACCCAGTATATCAGCAACAACGTCATCAACAACAATATTCTTAGAATATGGTATGTCAGGAACAACCATTTCATCAATTTGTTCAGGAGATTTCTCTACTGGAAAATCAGTTTGAACTCCACCTACAACAAACAAAAATTCTCTATTTGCAGCAAGGGCAGGTGTATGAAAGGAGGAAACAACAACATCAGATCCAAGACTTGTTCTTGGTGGTCGCATATTAGGCATAATAGGAGAAATAATACCTTATCCATTCTTCCTAAGTCCTCCTTCGGTATGTCCCATCTTATTGAGTAGTTGAGATCCTATACCTATAGTGTGTTTTTCAAAGCTAGGAGAAACAACACAATTATCAATTACAAAGAATAAATTGACAACATCTTTCTTACAAATAGAAGCAAGGGGTGGAGAAGAAATGAGTCAGCTTGGCAGATCAATAGAATTATCAATTTTCTCACAAACAAATGGACTACCAGCAATGGTGGAAGAAGAAACAGCATCAATCTTGTTCTCAGTTGTTGTCTCAACATTTTTTTCAACGGTCTGGAGTCTCTGAAGAGTCTCATCCTTTTCAGTCAACTGCAACAATATGGCATCATAATATTCCTTCAATGTTTGATACTCATCAAACAATCGGTTGGTATCTTCTTGAAGAGGAGAAACTTCTTCACGAAGCTCATCAATGGAGGCATGCAAGTGGGAAACCTCATGAGTCAATTGGGTATTTTCTTCCATCCGCTAGGTGACATTTGTGCTCATTTTTGTATGAGGAAGGTATTTCATGTCTTCTTTCAATTCGTCAAGAAGGCAAGACTTCTCCTCAAATTCATCTGTAAGACTCTAAAAAAATCTAGCAGCAGTGTTCCCCATGGCAACAACTCTTCTGGAGTGCTCAGTCACAACAGTCTTGAACACATCTTCTGCATATTTTAACTGAATTTTCAATTCGTCATTTTTCTGTCTTCAACGCAACATTTTCACAAGAGAGGACTTTCACTTCTTTCATGAGATCATCAACAAGATCCCTTTTATCATTAAAATCATCCACGAGATCTTGGAAAATGGTCTCCATCATCTGCTCCAAGTCAAGAATTTTTCTAGATTTATCATCAAATCACTATAGGAGGTGGGTTTGAAAAATGGTAGCCTCATCTTCCAGCTAGGTGTGAGTTGTCTTCAGCTCATCGTTGAGGCGTTGATTCTCAGTCTGCAACTGTGCCATGATATTTAGCAAGGAAGTAACTTATGTACGAAGTCGGTTGTGAGATTATTACAAGGTAATGGCCTTATTCTCATGAATTTCTTGTAGTTTTTGAAGCATGAGAGATTTTTCTTTGTCCAACATGCCCATATTGATGGAGGGAAAAAATCAAGGCAATAAGTCTGCAACAAAGGGGAATGGACGAAAGTTCGACTATAATAAGAGGTCTAGTAATTTACACTAAGTTGGTTTTTTGGTATATTAAGGCAAGGCTATGCTTGAACACATAGAATGCCAAAACACATATATTTGGTCGTCGAGACAAAAATACTAATCCTTCACATCACTTGTATAGATTGGATCATCCACCACAACATAACAAACATCCAACAATAAGAGCCAAACATAGACCAGTCGATGTGCTTTCTTTACTTTTGCGTCTATCTAAAGATGAAAGTTGTGCCTTTTAGAAACCCATAGATCCGAGTGGAGGGAAAACACCAATCCAAGTTTATTCATATCCCTTCCAGTTGGCAACACACGGTCGAGGACAGTCATCTCTATATGACGATTCGACTATCAAGAGAGGGTCGAATGGACTCTGATCGTCGGTTTTCAATCATGCCAAATGAAAGACAAGAGGGGTGAACACGACTCATCGATTCCACTCAAGGATAAGGGTGGAGGGTTTCAACCATGCAAGTCAAGAGTACCTCCAAAGTGGACAATGACCAAGAGGCAGGTCAAGTCTGCTTTTAACTTCTTCCATGCGATGTGTTGCCAAAAAGGAAACTAGGGAATTCATGCATATGCAAGTGGACTATGCTCATTGATTCAAGTAGCAAGAGCAGGTCAGGTTCCAATTCGATGGGAAAGACAAAATCGAGTTGAGGGAAGCCAAAAAATTATACCCAAAAATCATTTCCAATAGACTTAGTTTTCAACATGCTCCGAGTCATTTCAACTATGATCATGTGTTTCCTTTCCACAACTCCATTTTGTCGAGGAGAGTAGGAATTGGTAAACTATTCCTTTGTTCCATTCTTCCTGCAATAATTAAAAAAAAATTTGACTTGTATTCTCCGCCATTATCTCTTCATAGGGTGAGAATTTTTAAACCACTTTTCTTTTCAACTAATGCATTAAACTCAAGAAAATGAGAAAACACTTTAGACTTCTCTTGCAAAAAATACGCCCAAGTCTTCTTGGAATAATCATCAATGAAAGTGAGAAAATAGTGTGCCTTTCCAAAAGACACATTCTCCATTATACCACACAAATATGAATGTACTAGTACTAGACATTCTCTAGCCTTCCATGTTCTATTTGAGAAACTATACTTCATCATCCATCTTGATATAAGGAAGACCATTCACCATGTTCTACTTCCTTAACAAAACTAAAGTATGAAAATTCAAATGTGTCATCCTTGAATGCCAAAGATTTGTATTCATTTCTTTTGTAACACTCAAATTATGTGAGTTACTTTAATCAAAAGAAAGCTTGAAGATTATATCTTCGGTGAATTCTCCTCTTGCTACTACTGCATTTTTATTTGACTTATTCATGATTAATCACTTTTTTTTATCAAACACTAACCTGTAGTTTTGCTCCATCATTTGTCCTACGGATAGTAGGTTCTTCTTCAAAATTGGTGTCAACAATGTGTCCTCAATAAACTTCTTATTTTCATGCAATGTTGGAATTGCAACTGTTCATTTTCCTTTAACTTCAGAAACTCTACCAAATATAACTTTACCAGAATAATTGTCATTTATTCTAAGAAATAACTCTTCTTGAGATGTCATAAGAGTTGAACATCTCGACAAAATATACCCAACCTTCACTTTCTTAGATTTATTAGATCAATTGAAACATGCATTTATTTTACTAAGTTAGAATTAAGAAGTGGTTACCATCAAATCAGAGTTGATGAACAAGATATATGGAAAATTGCTTTTAAAACAAAACGAGGATTATTTGAATAGTTAGTGATGCCATTTGGGCTTACTAATGCACCTGCTACTTTTATGCGGGTAATGAACGATGTATTTAGGCCATTCATTAATGATTTTGTAATAGTATACTTAGATGATATTCTTATTTTCAGTAGGACCAGGGAAGAGAATGTACAGCATGTTAGGCAAATACTTTCAGTGTTGCAAAGAGAGAAACTTTTTGTAAAGTTGACAAAATGTGAATTTGGCAAAACATCTCTTGTATATTTGGGTTACATTGTAGGGGGTGGAGAACTCAATATTGATCCATCTAAAGTTGAGGTCATTGTAAATTGGCCAAAGCCTACAAGTGTAAGTAAAGTAAGAAGCTTCAAGGGGTCAACACGGTATTGGAGGAAGTTTATTGAAAACTTCTCTCTAATTGCAACACCTTTGCATGCTTTGACAAGTGTGAAAAGGGGATTCCAATGGGGAGAAAGAGAAAAAAAAGGCTTTTGATAATTTGAAAGTGAATATTAGTACAACTCTTGTTCTAGCATTGTCAGATCTCCAACAGTCTTTTGAAATTGAAACCGATGCAAGTGACTATGCCATGGGGGCAGTGTTGATGCAGCACAAAAGGCCCATATGCTATCATTCTGAGACCTTTACTACAGCAGTAATTAACTATCCAACCTATGATAAAGAATTGTATTCTTTAGTACAAAGTGTTAAAAATTGGAAACATTACTTAATGGGCAAATAAACAATAATACATATTGATCACCAACTATTACAGTATCTACAATCACAAACTAAGCTACAACAATCAAGGCATTTTAGATGGATGGGTTTTTTATAGTAATTTCATTTGGTCATCATATATAAAAAGGGCATTCATAATAAAGTTGTTGATATGTTATCAAGACCTCCTAGTACAATTGCTACAATCCTTAAGCACAATTCAATTACTCATGAAAGTTACATTGAACAATATGTCGAGGACAAATATTTTAAGGAAGTCTATGCAACTTTAAGTCATGGTAAAAGAGCAGAAGAATTGAATTATCATATAAAAGATAAAATTTTGTATCATTTGGGAAAAATATGTATTCCAGAAAGTGAAAGGGTCCATGTAATCAGGGAGGCACATACTTCTCTTATAGAAAGACATTTTGTTGTAGAAAAAACAATTGCTCAGTTACAAAGGTTTTGTTATTGGCCTCAAATGCATGAAAATGTGTCCAAGTATGTAAAAGGATGTACTATGTGTGCAATAAGAAAACCAAGTAACAGAAATCTAGGATTGTACACTCCACTTACTATTCCTTCTAGACCATGGGAAAGTGTATCTATGGATTTTGTGGGGGGATTTCCTATGTCTAGAAAAGGTCATGATTACTTGTATGTAGTTGTGGATAGGTTCAGCAAGATGTGTGTTCTAATTCCTTGAAAAAAGAAAGTCACATCTGAAAAAACAGTGCAAATGTTCTTTGAAAATGTATGGGTTCATTTTGGGTTACTTACTTCTATTGTATCTGATCGAGACTCCAGGTTCATGGGGAAATTTTGGTCAAGCTTGTGGGAACTTATGGACACCAGACTAAAGAAGATCACAACATTTCATCCACAGACAGATGGGAAGACAGAGGTGGTGAACAGAACAGTAGTGCATCTACTTCGGGCATATTGCAACAAACATAATAAGATTTGGGATGAACATTTGTGTTATGTGCAACATGTGTATAATCGAGCCAATCATTCTTCTACTCAGAGATCTCCATTTGAAACATGTTTGGGATACTTGCCAAAATCTCCTTTGGATTTTGTCTTTGGGAAATACATTGCAGCAGACATACACAGTGATGTGGACAGGGCTACAAAGTTCATTGAACGGATCTAGTTGGTTCATCAGGCAGTATAGGAACAGTTGGAGAAAAGCCAAGCCAAGTACAAGGAGAGACATGACATGCATCGAGTTGATCATCAGTTCAAAGAAGGAGATCAATTATGGTTATACATCATCAAGGAAAGAAAGAAAGGAGAAGGTAAAAAGCTAAAACCAATTCGTTATGGTCCTTTAAAAATTTTAGACAAGATTGGTACTAATGCTTTCCGGTTAGAATTGCCTCCATATATGAAAATTTATTCAGTTGTAAATGTGGAAAAATTGAGATTTTATGAGCCTCCTATGATCGAGGTTCAAGGAGATAATGTTCATATTCCTACTATAGAATATTTTTCTCATGAGTATATGAATGAGTTACAGGAAGACACCATTCTGGAAAAAAGTGTCTATACGTCTCGCAGGGACAATGTGCAGTATCTTCGAGTGGAATTCAAGGGCACAAATCCAAGTCATTCCAAGTGGATGGAGACCGGAAAAGTGAGGGAATAGTATCCCCACTTATTTACCAACTGATACCAGACTTTTGGTGGTCCAAAAGCTTCCAAGTGGGGAGGATTGATCCAAGAGGATCCTCAGGTCCAGAAAATGCTCAAAAATAAAAGTTCTCATATTTAGACGAAACTAATTACATTGTGTCTGGCTAGTCACATTGATTTCGGCCATATATTTACTTCTTCAAATGGACACTGTATGTAAAAGTTATCGCACTCTAATTGAATTCCTAAACAGGCAAAAAGTCAATAGGCAAAAAATCAGCGTTGACGCCAGCATGACGTGGCAACTGACCTTACAGTGACGTGGAAGAGTATGGGTATGCTGACTGGGAAGGTGTGGCAGATGTGGACAATTCAACATTTTACAAGTGTCACCATCATGGGCAAGTTAAACGGTGCCACGTGGCCCAAACATGGGTTGCCATGTGACACCCCATAATTTGTTCGTTGTGGTAAAAATTATTTGGACTTCCTCATAATTGACCACGTGACCTATGGCATGGGGGAAGTTCTTTGGGAAGGATGGGCCACCAACCCTCCTGCATTATTTCTTATTCATCTATGTTCAAGATTATTATTTGAACTTGTATGAAGTCTCGGGTGGAGGAGGTATGGGTTGGGGTCTAGCCCCAGCCCGATTCTATGCGCTACAATACAACCCCTGCAAATCACTTGGCGCTATTGCACTCGGTGTTAAGGTATGGCACTGGGCTACGGGAATATCATCTACCACCATATGATCTAGAGCATAACTAGTGTAGAGGGTTGATCAACAGGGGGCGTATCCCATCTAATCAGGCCTAGCTCATATGCAAACGCCAAGAATCCAGGAGCTTACGGAGGAGGGGCCAACGCACATCCTTTTGGGGATTGGCGCTTGGCCATATGATCCCATATGACTCTAAAAAAGGGGTGTGTGCCCAAGCCTGAGGGGCTTATCCTGATTTTTGTAACAGAAGTGGATTTTTTACTATAGTTTTGGCCCATATTGGAAATTTTTGGAGATTTCTTGGCCATTTGGAGAGGGATTTGACCCCAAAAAGAGGATAGATCTTTGTGGGAAGTTGGGATTCTCTAACTGAGCCTAAAAACTATATAAACCGGGATTTTTTAGCTTGAGGGGTTACTTTTGTAAGAAGGGAATGTAAATAGGAGTTTGATTTAATGGCCCATTTCTCATGTTTTGAGGGGCATTCAGTCATGTTTTGAGACGAGATTGTTGAGGCATGTGTGCATCTACACAAGGAGGTCTTTTATAGCAGATCAAAATCCTGTTTGTAACAACAAAGAGCCATTGTAAATAGAACTTGAGAATTAAAGAACAATAAGGTGGTCTTCCACTTGGAAGCGGGCACGGAGACGTAGCCACACTTTGGTGAACTTCATTAACAAGTTCTTTGTGTCTATTTCTATTTTGTATGGTTGTTCTCTTCTCTTATTTGCAGCGTGGTATATGATGGTTGAACTCTTTAATCATTCATGAGCATCAAGTTAATGTCAATTTCTTATTAATCCCTTTCATTTTTGGATCAACAACCCTCTTGTCTACACTCTTCTTTGGATCTGATACCAAATGAAGAATTACACCAGCATGTTAGAATTAATGATTATGTTGAGTTGGAGATTGGTTTGAAGATTTGTAGGAGGATGTTGAGATATTCTCTCAACCTATCCCTCCAAGAGTGGAGTTAGTTGGATCTGAATCCAGCTATATATGTAGCTATGTATGTGTGTAACAAGTAGTAATAGAAATCATTATTGTGTGTGTTATTCCTGTGTGCCTCTACTCTCATGAATTTTATCATGGTATCAGAGCAGGACTGGGCTTAACTCCTCATGGAGTGCCCAGGAATATGAGAAAAATGTGAGATCAATAAAAATGTGAGATCAATCTGCTGTAGGAATAGGTTAGTTGTAGAGTAGATTAGCTGTGAGTGTTGTTTTGTGTGTCTGTGTGAATTGGTTTACTGGTTAAGAAATTTGTAAGAGTATCAGTATCAAAACAAGAGGAAATTACGTTGGAGAAGAGGCGGACTAGAAGGAACCACCACTCTGCTGTTGCATCCATGAATCGCTGTGAAGAAGCCGTCCGTCCTGCTGTGCAAATCGCTGTGGAGATCCGTTCAATCAGCCTTGTTGATTTGGTGCGTGGAGAAGGTTGCATATGTTCGTAGTTGTGGCTGGAGGAGGTCGCATTAATTGGCAGCTAATTAGAAGGATTTGGGAAGGGCGAGAATAGAGCATTGAGTTGTTCGCCATAGATCTTCAAACTATGGCTCTTCACGAGATCGGGAAAGAAACATATGACCAGTGATGAATCGATGGCCATGACCAGTGATGAATCGATGGCGCCAGGGTTTTGTGTGGGCAATGCAATTCATAGAAGGTCGATGATAATTTCTTCATGCAAATTTGTGGCCAATTTTTACTGCCTTTCCTACCATATTATCATGTGACCAGATTCTCCTTTGTTGCATCTGGTTAATATATCGAAGGAAAGTTTTGATGGCGGAAGAGACTCAACTCGAGAGATCGTTGGTTGTTGCATTGAGTAGAGTTGCATGATATATTTTCCATATTTGTGTGAAATTAGTTTTGTGTATATGTGTGTAGAAGGTCATTTTGGAGGATTGATTGCTGAATACATTCCGTAACTAGAGCACTTTCCTATAAAACTGTTGAAATTTATTCTTCGGGGTTATTTCACAGATGGAAGTATTTCAATAGGATGGTTTAGTACCAAGACCCTTCTTCGGGGGTGTCAAGAATCTTTGATCCTACAAATTCATCAAAGATGGTTAGAAGTGTTTTTATCTTAAATGAGTCAAGAGGGAAGCTCGAAGTTGTGGAGAAGAAAGAGCGTAAACCGGGAGATTTCAGAGTGGGTGAGAGTGCTAATGAAGACCAGATCAGACAGAGATATATGTTGTAATTTGAGAATTGTAATATGTGGTTTATTTGTAATGTAATCATTAAGGGAGGGTGTTAGAATTAATGATTATGTTGAGTTGGAGATTGGTTTGAAGATTTGTAGGAGGATGTTGAGATATTCTCTCAACCTATCCCTCCAAGAGTGGAGTTAGTTGGATCTGAATCCAGCTATATATGTAGCTATGTATGTGTGTAACAAGTAGTAATAGAAATCATTATTGTGTGTGTTATTCCTGTGTGCCTCTACTCTCATGAATTTTATCACAGCACAATAATGGAGCAAATGTATTCAACAATAATGCACACCCAGCTCAAACTTTCTCAATAACAAGAGTAATATTTATACATGAGAGGAGATGTCTCAGGAAACTATCATCTCCTACAATAACTCAACAATCTCTCCAACAATATCTCAAGCATATTTATCTAAATCAAATTAAACCTTCAAGATATAACAACTAATAATAATTAATATATAACAAATTATTCATTATTCCAACATTACTGTGCTTTTTTTGTGATGGGTTTGCAAAACTGAAAACCCACTTATTCTTTTTCTTGAATTTTTTCTCAGTCTCGAAAACATTTTGGTAAGCGGCTCTGAGTGAGGAGATGTCCACGAAATCCATATGTGTTTGGATGTACCCATGTAGACCACTATGGTCCTTCAGATCTAGGTGTCACTCGGAGTCTTTAATGCCCAACTTTGTGCACAAGGTATGGAAGATGTTGGTGTACTTCGATATCATTTGATCTCTCTAATGACGTAGAGTTTTCCATCTCATGTATTGGTCATCATAGTTTCCAACATGGTAGTATTGTTCCTTGAGGGCGTCAACAAAAGTCTCCCAAGTGGGTTCTAGCCCAAAAATTGCAAACCCATCTTTGGCATGTTGCTCACAGTAATTTTCCCACCAATCTCTGACATGGGGAAGGGATTTAAGGAGCGTGAAGTGTTGGATTACTAACAGGGGGTGAGTCAGTAATAGATCAATAAAAATACTTTTTAACCACAGTATATAAGTGTTGTTTGTATTTATGATCAATTTACCATTATCATTTAACAAGTGCAGAATAAATGAACCATTAACAATGAGCAATCATACACATACACAGTACACCAGTATTTTTACGTGGAAACATAATGCGAGAGAAAACCACGGAATATTTTTTTCGTATATATATTTAAGAATTACATTCATTGGAAGCACCAACTTCCTTTGTTCTCCAACTGCATTTGGAAGGAGGCTCCAACCCCCTATATTTTTCAGGCTACAACATGAGGGAAGCTCCAACTCCCCAATTCTCTAGCTACAACCATAAGGAGGCTACAACCCCCTATGTTCTCTGGCTACAACCACCTATCCTTGCTCCGTCCAACCGCCTTGAAATATAAGTGTCATATAAGTGATTAAACAACTACCACACTCTCATTGTGAGATATACCATTGTAAGCATGTACCAATCTATGCCAACAACTTGCAACCAACCTGTACCAATAGCATGTAATCAAGTTGTATCAATAATCATCATGTACCAACAAATACCAACAGGTACGTGACATGTATATGTTGCAACTCATGTATGTACATGACCTGTCTACACTGCAGTCTATGTATGTACGTGGGATGTCTATACTGCAACTTGTGTACACCTTCAGAAAGCTATAGTTTTTACCTTTCTTAAACTCAGACACTTTCTTGCCTCTGTCACATCAACATGTAACCTGCCATTGTGTCCAATTTGTAGTTGTTCCCTATGCATACATCATCATACATATCCCTTAACCAAGTGCATCTATATCTCTCTAGTCATGTTCCATACATATGTATACAACCATGATCAAGTGCAATAACCCTCACATGGAATAGACATCAAACCCTCACTGATATGAAGCCTCAAACTACACCAAAAAATTCACCAACACATCACAACCAAAAACCCTCAACCATGAACCAAGAAATACAAGATATTCCTCAACACTCAACCCAATCAAGATGTAACAATGATGAACACCAAACATACCAATGTTGTATTTCTGTAGATCTAGCTCATACAATAAGTGTCATACAACCAAAAACCTCTCTAGGGAAAATCCTCAAACTCCCATAACCATATCTCATGTAGACAACAATATCCAACTACACATAAGAATATGACATACCTTTCAAATCTATAGATAGATCTATTGTACTTGATCACTGTAGACCTTCCTGGGAACTTGCTTTTAGACTCTGAGAACCTGGCACTCTCAGAAAATCAAGCTTTTATGGATTTTCCCAACTGTATGTGACCTCCTCTTTCTCAACCCGTGTATTTACACACCCTCCTTCAATGCCATATCGCGTATGTATGTGACTTCTTCCATTGCAGCCTGCATACACCTCAAAAACTAGGGTTTTTTCATTATTTCTGCAGCTCTAAAACTTTCACCGCCAACCATTTTTTCTACCTTAGACTTGCGTAACTTCATATGTATCAATGAGTACCTGCAATAAACCTTACAAAATAATAGATAATAAATGTGCTCAATAGGTACTAATAGGAGACCCTTTCTCCCTTATTTATACTCTCCAAGTAGCTTCCTCAAGGGGTTACCTTCTAACTAACTTAACCCAACTTCATTCTTTTACGACTAACCCACTTCTAACGACTTGTCCACTTATAACTACTTTATCCACAAATAGTAAACTCACCACTTCTAGTTGGAAATAATTTATTTTTAATTGTTTTCTTTTTGCAACAACATAACTCATGATTAACTCATAGTTACAACCACTTTGACTAGTAACCTTCTTCTAGGAGATTCTAGAATACATTGACTTATTTGACCTTATAGGGGATTCTAGATAACTTATGAAGGTTCTCCAACTTCAAAATAGCATAACTCTCCAACCGTGAGAAGTTATGTGGCATTCCACATATCATCAGAAAAGGCATGACATGTACTATTCATCTAGAATACCTACAAATCCAACGATACTCATACCTTTACACCTAAAAAAAAATTGAGACCCTTAACCATATTGTTGGGGATACCGAAATTTCCTACTGGTGTTAGCGATATTTCTTGTAAGGGGGGTTAGAATGCAAAAGAATGGGTTAAAACCCACTTGTCCTAAGTTTTGAATGTAAACGTGCCATGGTAAGCAGTGAACGGATCTGGACGACGTGCATCCGTGCGCCCAAATCGACGGCACACATGAAATTTCGGACCCCCCTTGCCTTTCTACTTTTAAGCGGGGGGGGGTGGTCCGGAATCGCGGGCGCAACTCTCGAACGGTCCAGATTAGCACACCCGGATCAACGGCGATGAAGACCATTCTGGACCCCCCCTGCCTTTCTACCTTTAAGCGGAGGGGGGGGGTCCGGAATCGAGGGTGCAACTTTCTGACGACTGAGATTTCAACGCCTGGATCAGCGACGCTCATGCACTCCTGCCATCCTCAGCTGCTCTGTGTTTAAGCTTGCGTGGGCCCTTCTCCCGTCACGTCACCTTCCAACCGCCTTTCTCCCGCTGCCACGTGTCATCCATCTACCTCCCCTTTATGGTCCTCGTGGTCTTCTTTCCTTCCCATCATCCACACACCATCCGCCACGCGTCTCCTTCCCTCCATGTCAGCCTCCCGCTAAAAGATGTCCATCGCACCTGCTTCCCTGCCTCCTCTTCTTAGCGTCTTTTGTCATGTGTCTCTCCCAAAACCCTTCTCACGCCTCGCCACTTCTTTCGCATCCTCATAGTTTCGGCCCCTTCACTCCATTTCCATACCCCCCACCTTCCGCGCTGGCTCCCCATGCATATCCTTTGAGCCAGTCAAGCTATTCCAGGTGGCAGCACGAGAAGTCTTCCATATCCCGAGGTGCTGAGTTGGCCAGATCGTCCTCGATCCCAAGAAAGCAGTTATTGAAGCGGTTGGTGGTGGTTAGACATCGCCTCCGCCTTAATGGGAAAGCACGGCCATGAATTTAAGGCACGTCGATTCACCGTTGGAACTGTCAAAGAATTAAGATTGCGTCTAACATAAGTTGCACGATCTTTCAGATGTTGACTGTCAGAAGCCATGCAGACGCAAAGCTTTCAATGTAGTGTCTTGATTTCGCTGTTGTTGTTGTTTTGAGTATATGAAGGCATTTTTGCCATTTTTGTATCTATCGATGGTTGAGCTGAGCTCCCGGTTGTAAATCTTTAATGAAGCACTAATACTCTGGTTATGTATGCGCTTTTGAGACTTCTTGCCTGATGAATGCCAGTTTCTATTACATCTTTGTTACACTGTGTTAGAATCGCTCGGAATTGGAGGATCCAATCGAGCTATAGCTGTTATAGGATGATGTTGGTAGGATCACTGTAGCATTTATAATGTTTCTAGCCAGCTATTGTGGTTTTCCCAGCGCTGAGTGACTTGGAATTGGAGGATCCAGTCAAGTCTTCCTCGGTTTCTTAAGACCCTGAACCAAGTGGATCTTGCCTTCAGTGTCTTTCTTCTGCGAATAGTCGTAAGCCTATTGCCCAAAGTTGTTTGTTCATCTTCCTCACTAAGTATTCCACCTACTCACCCTTTTATCAACCCATTGGCTGAAGTTGGATCAAGACCTCCTTTGTCACCATATGTACCAGACTCAGTCCCCGAGTTAGAGTGATATCTCCTCGAGTTTTCCTCCATTTGATCACCCCTTTAAAACAAATCGTGACATTAAACTGATGGGCGTCGGGCT
>ML776582.1:1056555-1086904 GCA_009831015.1 Picea engelmannii
AGTCTTTGGAGGGGAACATAGGAGACTGTACAGAGAAGCCCAGCTAGCCTACATTGTCAGTGACGAGGCCAACCCTACCAATCATCCCATCTATGCCTTGGACACTGATTTAGGCTCCAGTTTACTACAGCTCACCCACACCCTTGAAGCTTCTTTGAAGATCAAAAAGCAGCCTGTTCTTAATCCGGAAGCCTCCCCTCCAACTTCCTCTGTTTGGAAGATGTTCTTTGATGGAGCTCCCTCCAGTATGGGTGCAGGCGCCGGAGTGATATTTATATCACCTTGTAATGAGACCATCTCTCTGTCATACAGGCTGGAATTCGAGGTCACCAATAATGTGGCAGAGTATGAAGCTCTGGTTCTGGGATTAAGAGCTGCAAAAGAAATGGGAATCAAGGAGATGGTTGTGTTTGGGGATGCAGAACTGATTGTCCAGCAGGTCAAAAATGTTTATCAGACGAAGCATCCTCAGCTCAGGAATTACAGAAACGAGGTATGGGACCTGGTTGATGGTTCCTTCCTGGCTTTTAACATTTCCTACATTCCAAGGGAGGAAAATGCCTCGGCCGACTGTTTAGCTTTCACAGCTAGTGTGCTCGAAGTTCCCACATCGCCCGCTGTCGGGTCTGACATTGAAATAAAATATAGACCTTCTATACCAGACAATGTCAAACACTGGAAGGTGTTTGAAGACGATCAAGAAATTGAGAAATTTCTCCAGTCCATTGATGACTTTTCCACAATGCACATAGATGAGAACCCTGAAGAGGAAGAGGACCATCATCCTAGGGAATTTGTGAATAGAATTGCTGATCACCGGATCATTCAGCTACCGAGCAATCACATTCCGAGAGGACTGATCTCGTTAGAGAGATTGTTCGACGGGAATGATGTGGCAGTAAAGGGTAAGGTCTTAGGTGATGATGATGACACAGCTGAATGCAACATAGGCACACCTGAGGAGCCAAATTTTGTCAAGTTGTCGAGAAGTTTGACCAAAGGGCAGAGGATAGAATATATCAAGTTGTTGAAGGAGTTTGCTGATGTGTTTGCATGGACCTACAAAGACCTCAAAACATATGACACATCAGTCATCGAGCACAAGATCCCACTAAAAGAGGAGGCTAAGCCATTCAAGAAAAAGCTGAGACAGATAAATCCCATGTTGTTGTCTGTCATGGAGAAAGAGGTAAAGAAGCTGCTAGATGCCCAGATCATCGTCGCCTTGAGATATTCTGAATGGGTGGCCAATTTGGTCCCGGTGAGAAAGAAAAGTGGAGAAATCAGACTCTGTGTCGATTTCAGGAACCTGAACAGAAGTTCAAGGAAGGACAATTATCCCCTGCCCAACATGGAACACATTTTACAGAGGGTCACTGGCGCATCCAGGATGTCCATGATTGATGGTTTCTCTGGATATAATCAAATATCAGTCATGCCTGAGGACAGAGAAAAAACAGCCTTCATCACTCCTTGGGGCACATTCATGTATGCCAAAATGCCTTTTGGACTGATGAACGCAGGAGCAACATTTCAGTGAGCCATGGACATAGCCTTCGTAGGGGAGAAGGACCAGTTCGTGGTGATATATCTGGATGACATCACAGTCTTCTCTAAGACTGATAAAGAGCATTGTTTCCACTTAAAGAGAGTTTTCCTGAAGTGTCGAAGGTATGGCCTATCTTTAAACCCCAAGAAATCATTGTTTGCTATGCAGGAGGGAAAGCTACTAGGTCACATAGTGTCAGCAGAAGGAGTAAGGATTGACCCAGGCAGGGTGGAAGCGATTCAGGCCCTATCCCTTCCCCGGTCCAAAAAAGAAGTTCAGGCTTTTTGGGGGAAGGTCAACTTTCTGAGGAGGTTCGTCTCGAACTTCGTCGAGCTGATGAAACACATTACAACCATGCTCAGGAAGGGCCATGAAATAAAGTGGACTGTTGAATCCAGGGGATCTTTTGCCCAGATAAAGAAAGCATTGACTGAGGCACCTGTGCTAATCAGTCCTGATTATTCTAAAGATTTCCTGATTTTCTCATTTGCTTCTGATGACTCAATAGCAGCAGTCCTATTGCAGAGAAACAATCAAGGGTGAGAGCATCCCATTGCCTTCTTCAGCAAGGCATTGAGAGATGCTGAACTCAGGTATGAGATCATGGAAAAACAGGCCTACGCATTGGTGAAAGCTCTCAAAGCTTTCAAAATCTATGTCTTGCACTCAAAAATCACTGCATATGTCCCTTCAACTTCTGTGAAGGACATCCTTATACAACCTGACATAGATGGGAGAAGGGGAAAATGGATAGCTAAGATCCTCGAATTTGACCTGGAAATTAAGCCCACCAAGTTGATAAAGGGGCAAGGTTTGGCCAAGTTGTTGGTTGAATCCAATTACAAAACTCTGGAGATTAACTGCATCAATGAGCAAGCTGAGTCATCCAGCAGCAATTCCCAGGTCACCATACCACTAGCAGCATGTCCCTGGTACTGGGACATCTTGTACTTTTTGCAAGAATTAAAGCCCCCTGACGGACTGGGGAAGAGTAGGGCCAGATCTCTAAAGCTCAGAGCGGTCAAATACTGCCTCATTGACCGAGCCTTGTATTGGAGAGACCCTCTAGGGATATTATTAAGATGTCTGGACCCGTTGCAAATGCAGAAAGTGATGTTCGATTTTCATAGCAGTCTCTGCGGAGGTCATCATTTTTGGAAGACCACAGCCCATAAGATCCTCCGGGCTGGGTATTACTGGCCTACTTTGTTTACTGATGTCTGCAGAGAAGTCAGGGCTTGCGTCAAATGCCAGAAATTCTCAGGTAAACAACAACTCAAATCCCTCCCATTAAAACCTGTAGTAGTTTCATCACCCTTTCAGCAGTGGGGATTGGATTTCATCGGAGAGATTCATCCTCCCTCAAGTGGCCAGCACAGAAGGATCCTCACTGCAACTGATTATTTCACCAAGTGGATAGAGGTTGTCCCCACCAGGAGCACTTCTCACAAGGTAATCATCAGCTTCTTGGAAGACATCATAGCCAGATTTGGTTGTCCAAGCAGAATTGTCACTGACAATGCCTCCCCCTTCAGGTCTGAGCCCCTGATCAAGTTTTGTGAACAGTTTGGAATTTCATTGGTTCACTCTACTCCATACTATCCTCAAGGAAACGGACTGGCAGAGTCCTCCAATAAAAGCCTAATCAAGCTTATCAAAAAGCTACTGGAGGACAATCAGAAGGCCTGGGACTCAAAGCTCAAATTTGCTCTCTGGGCCGATCGAGTGACAACTAAGAAGTCCCTGGGTCTCTCACCTTTCCAACTTGTTTACGGAATAGAGGTCGTTTTTCCCACTCAGCTTGCCTTACTTGTAGCAAATTTCCTCCAGGACCTTGAAGGAGAACCTAATCATATACTCAGAAGGATTCATCAGATGGTGGAAGTGCAACAGATCAGGGAACAGGTCATGGACAGAGCCTATAATCATCAGCAAAAGATCAAGCAGGCTTTTGACAGGAAGAACAAGAAGAAGGAATTTGAGCAGGGTGATCTAGTGCTCAAATGGGATGCACCCAGGCAGGAAAAGGGAAAACACAGTAAATTTGATGCCCTCTGGATCGGGCCTTTCAAGATCCTTGAAGTATTTTCAAACAACACTTACAGGTTGCAGGATCTGGAAGGAAATGAAGTTTTTGGCAGCCCAGTAAATGGGCATTTCTTGAAAAAGTGTTTTTTGTGAGCCACAGTTGGCTCTTTTTGTTTCGTTTTGTACATATTGTTTTTGTTTTCATTTTTCGGACTAATAAATGACTCCATAGCCCAACAGCAAAGGCACTAAATCTGCGAAAAAGTTCTTAGAGCATCACAGGGACGACTCTATCCCCCATGGAGCCGATGTTAGCGATATTTCTTGTAAGGGGGGTTAGAATGCAAAAGAATGGGTTAAAACCCACTTGTCCTAAGTTTTGAATGTAAATGTGCCATGGTAAGCAGTGAACGGATCTGGACGGCGTGCATCCGCGCGCCCAAATCGACGGCACACATGAAATTTCGGACCCCCCTTGCCTTTCTACTTTTAAGCGGGGGGAGGGGTCCGGAATCGCGGGCGCAACTCTCCAACGGTCCAGATTAGCGCGCCCGGATCAACGGCGATGAATACCATTCCAGACCCCCCCTGCCTTTCTACCTTTAAGCGGAGGGGGGGGGTCCGGAATCGGGGGTGCAACTTTCTGATGGCTGAGATTTCAACGCCTAGATCAGCGGCGCTCATGCACTCCTGCCATCCTCAGCTGCTCTGTGTTTAAGCTTGCGTGGGCCCTTCTCCCGTCACGTCACCTTCCAACCGCCTTTCTCCCGCTGCCATGTGTCATCCATCTACCTCCCCTTTATGGTCTGCGTGGTCTTCTTTCCTTCCCATCATCCACACACCATCCGCCACGCGTCTCCTTCCCTCCATGTCAGCCTCCCGCTAAAAGATGTCCATCGCACCTGCTTCCCTGCCTCCTCCGCTTAGCGTCTTTTTTCATGTGTCTCTCCCAAAACCCTTCTCACGCCTCGCCACTTCTTTCGCGTCCTCACATTTTCGGCCCCTTCACTCCATTTCCATACCCCCCATCTTCCGCGCTGGCTCCCCATGCATATCCTTTGAGCCAGTCAAGCTATTCCAGGTGGCAACACGAGAAGTCTTCCATATCCCGAGGTGTTGAGTTGGCCAGATCGTCCTCGATCCCAAGAAAGCAGTTATTGAAGCGGTTGGTGGTGGTTAGACATCGCCTCCGCCTTAATGGGAAAGCACGGCCATGAATTTAAGGCACGTCGATTTGTCGTTGGAACTGTCAAAGAATTAAGATTGCATCTGACATAAGTTGCATGATCTTTCAGATGTTGACTGTTAGAAGCCATGCAGACGCAAAGCTTTCAATGCAGTGTCTTGATTTCACTGTTGTTGTTGTTTTGAGTATATGAAGGCGTTTTCGCCATTTTTGTATCTATCGATGGTTGAGCTGAGCTCCCGGTTGTAAATCTTTAATGAAGCACTGATACTCTGGTTATGTATGCACTTTTGAGACTTCTTGCCTGATGAATGCCAGTTTTTGTTACATCTTTGTTACACTGTGTTAGAATCGCTCGGAATTGGAGGATCCAGTCGAGCTATAGCTGTTATAGGATGATGTTGGTAGGATCAATGTAGCAGTTATAATGTTTCTAGCCAGTTTTCAGACAATGAAAGGCTAATTTCAGGTCCATCTGATACAATTCAATATTTTTGGAGCATGCATAAGCTAGTATCAATCTGATTGCTTCCATTCTGGCAATTGGGGAAAACGTCTCTTCAAATTTGATGCCTTCAACATGAGCATATCCTTTACATACCAATCTATATTTGTTCCTGGTAACATGTCCATCTTCATTCAATTTGTTTTTGAAGACCCACTTCGTACCTATCACATTCTTGTACCTTGGCCTTGGAACCAATTCCCAAGTGCCATTCTTCTCTATCTGATCCAAATATTCATCCATGGATTTTATCTAGAATTCATCCTTGTTGGATTCTTCAAATATCCTTGGTTCAATCGAGGATAAGAGTCCTAGATGCAATTGTTCAGGTGAACGAAATCTTCTTCTAGTATCAAATCCTACACCTTTGCACCCGATAATATGATCTGTCGGATGATTCTTCTGTATTTGTTTTCTAGGTGTCTTTGGAGGTACTTGAAGATCTTGTTTTTCTTGCTCTTCTGCTTCTAACTAGTCTTCTTAATCTTCCCCTTATGCTACTTATTCATCCTTTGCTTCTTCTTTGTGAACATGTTCCATTGAATCCTTTTCTTCTTCCTTTATTTTCCATCCATTTGTCTCATAAACTGTCACATTGATGCTTTCCACAACTTTTTTGAGCCTTAGATTGAAATACTTTCATGCTTTCCTTGTGCTTCAATACCCAACAAGTATGTCTTTGTCCACACGAGAGTCAAACTTTCCCATTCTGACATCTTCTCTTTTGATGTAGCATTCTGAAAACTTTGAAGTGCTTCACATTTGTTGGTCTTCCTTTCCATAGTTTGTAGGGAGTCTTATCACTATTGTTTCTGAGCATTAATTTGTTTTGAATATGAATTGTTGTATGCATTGCATGTGCCCAAAATAAGTATGTCAACTTGGAATCCATTATCATATTTCGAGCCATTTCTTGTATTGTCTTGTGCTTCCTTTCAACAACTCCATTATGTTGTGGTGTCCTAGCAACGAATAATTCCCTTTTTATCCCATGCTTGCTGCAAAAATCCATAAATTCTTTTGAAGTAAACTCTTTTCCATTATCATACATCAAACATTTGATTTTTGAATCCATTTCATTTTCAACCATTTCCTTGTATATCTTGAAGTTATCAAAAGCTTCTGACTTCTTCTTGAGAAAAACAACTGCAATCATTATTGTACAATCATCAACCAATAACCTAAAATATTTCTCACCTTTTAAACCCTTTGTTCTAGTTGGTCCAACTAGATCAGTATGCACAACTTCTAGTGGTATTGTTTTGGAGTACTCCTTTGATTTGAACTTGGTCTTTTTTTGTTTTCCATGTTGACAATGCTTTCATACAGTGTTGGTTGGCTTTGTGATCTGGAGAATTTCTCTGACTGCTTCCGACTGCTTCCTTTTTGTTGACTTTGAAAAGGTTATCAAAGTTTATGTGACCCATTCTTTTGTGTCATAGCCAAATGTCATCTTCCTTTCCTAGAAAACATTTTTCATTTCCAATTTCACTTAATACATATATGTTGCTTGCATTTCTTACAGTTGTTGCAACCAATCTGCCTGCCTGAACCAATTTGACTTACACTTAGAATATTATGTTTCATATATTCCACTAGTAGAACATTTTCTTCCTTGGTATCCTTGTTTTCAATTATGACTGTGCATCTTCCAATGATTCTACCTAAGTCATCGTTTCCAAAGGAGATTGGTCCATCTCTTTCCTTTATCAAGGTTAAAAACCTATCCTCGTCACCTATCATGTGCTTTGAGCAGCCACTGTCAACATACCAACCATGTTTCTTATGTTTATCTTGTAGAGCAAGTGCAGATTCTTCATTGTTGAATTGATTCTGCTTTCTTATCCAGATTCTTTGAGGTTCATGTCTGTGACTGTTGTTATTCTGTTGTGATTCTCTAGGAGGAACTATCATTCTACAATATTTGGCCATGTTTCCAAAGTTTTTGCACTTGTATCATTCCATCTGAGTACTGAAGAATTCAAATATGTTATAGTTTATGTTATTTAATTCACTAGGCCTTCTTGAATAATCATTTTGTGCATAACTTTCATAGTTGTCTATGTTCTTGTTATTAGCTCTACAATTCACAGCCTTATGTCCCAAATTGTTACATGAATAACATAAACAAAGAAATATAGTTTGATACCTGGGAGATGTAGATATTATAAAATGGGTTACTCTTATGAACCCTTCTTCTTCTTGAGGCCTTCATGTTTATGATTGTTGTTGATTATGAAATCAAAATATTTTGGGTTGAGGAGTGTCTCTGTTATCTTCCTTGTAAAACTTCTTAACTCCTCTAACTGTCTCTACATAGCATATTGGTTGTATTTCTTGATCTGTTGTTTTGGATATTGATCCTTTTTTTGTCTGGTTGTATCCAAGTCCAAACTTGTCATGATTTGGCCTTTGACTGCTAATAATATCGTCCAAAACTTTTGAGTTGGTCTGCATGTTTTTCTTTTGAATGTATTTCTCATTGTGGCAATCTCTGCTTCCAAGCCTCTAATGATCCTATATTTTTCTTCCAACCATTCTTTGAGTGCTTCTTTAATTCTTTTGTCTTCTTCAACTTGGATTTGTAATTTAGTGATCAAATGCTCTAGTTCCTCAGATTTTTAATTTTGAGTTTCCTCTTTTCTTTTTCAGTTCTGCCTCTAGTGACTTGATTTTATTTTTCTCCCTTTTTATAACTTCTATGGCACTCATTAGTTCTTCTCTTTATTCAAATTATGCCTCTTCATATTCTTCTTCGGTGTCTTCTTCATTGGAATCTTCTACTTCCATGAATAGAACCCTTTCTGTATCACTTTCATTGACTTCATCTTCGTCTCATGAGGTGTTGTCTTCTTTGGTGAAAAATATTTTCTTGAGAAATTTCTTTTTGGTTCTTTTGTCTTTGTATATTTGTTTGTTATTTGTATCATATTCTTGATTCCTTTTCTTTTTCTTATGGGGACATTTTTTAGCAAAGTGACCAATACCATCACAATTAAAACAAATCAATGGAAGTTTACCTCTATATTTTCCATTGGTTTCCTTTTTCAATGTTCTAACGAAGTTGGCTACTTCTTCATCATCCTCTGAGATGTCACTATTGTTGCTATCTGAATTTGTCTTTTTATTTCCCTTTTTCTTTGAATTCTTGGATGCTTTGAATGTTGCTTCTTTTGTAATTGGATTATCCCATTCAGTTATCATTTCATAGGCTTTGAATATTCCATGTAACTCATCCATGATTATTGAATCCAAATCTGTTATTTCTTCTAGTGCTGAGATATTAGGATCAAATATCATTGGAAGAGATATTAGTACCTTTTGAACAATTATAGATTCATCAACTTCTTCTCCCAATCCTCGAATTTCATACACTATTTCATCGACTCGTAAAAAATAGGATGTAATATTTTCATCTTCCTTCATCTTCAGCTATTCAAATTGACCTCTGTAAGTTTGAAATGTTGCTTCCTTAACTTTTGTGTCTCCTTCATAAGAATTCTGAAGTTTGTCCCAAATCTACTTTGCATAGCTGCAATGCATAACTTTGACATATACCGAATCAACCAGACCATTCAGGAGTGCATTTTTTAATTTTGAATTATTTAGACTGAGTTTCCTTCCATTTTCATTTTTTGGAGGAACGACAGGTTCTTTATATCCATCTACAATTGATTAGAAAACCTCAAATCCATGTGCTAGTACATATGTTTTCATCCTTCTACTCCATAATGCATATCTTTTTCCATCAAACTTTGGTATTCCATTTTTATACATATTGTTTCTCTCCATGATCTACCTTTCAGTGGTTAAACTGGTTTTTGAAGGAACCTCGCTCGGATACCAATCGTTGGATTACTGAGAGGGGGGTGAATCAGTAATAGAGAAATAAAAATCATTTTTAACCACAATATATAAGTGTTGTTTATATTTATGATCAAGTTACCATTATCATTTAACAAGTGTAGAATAAATAAAACATGAACAATGCAATCACACACATACACAGTACACCAATATTTTTACGTGGAAACCTAATGCGGGAGAAAACCACAGATTTTTTTTTCTTATATGTCTTTTAGAATCACATTCATTGGAAGCACCAACTTCCTTTGTTCTCCAGTTGCAACTAGAAGAAGGCTCCAGCCCCCTATATTTTCAGGCTACAAACTGAGGGAAGCTCTAACTCCCCAAATATCTGGCTACAACCCCATATGTTCTTCGGTTACAACCAAAAGGTGGCTACAACCACCTATCCTTGCTCTGTCCAAACTCCTTGAAATATAAGTGTCAAATAAGTGATGAAACAACTGCCACACTCTCATTGTAAGATATACCACTGTAAACATGTACCAATCTATGCCAACAACCTGTAACCAACCTGTACCAATAGCTTGTAATCAACATGTATCAGTAATCATCATGTACTAACAAATAACAACAAGTACATGACCTGTATATGTTGCAACTCATGTATGTACACGATATATCTACATTGCAGTCTGTGTATGTCTGTGGCCTATCTATATTGCAACCTATGTACAACTTCATAAAGATAGGGTTTTTACCTTTCTTAAACTCAAACACTTTCCTTCCTATGTCACATCAACCTGTAACATGTCACTATGTCCAATCTGTAGTTGTGCCCTATGCATACATCATCATACATATCCCTTAACCAAGTGCATCTATATCTCTCTAGTCATGTGCCATACATATGTATACAACCGTGATCAATTGTAATAACCCTCACATGGACTGGACATCAAACCCTCACTAGTATGAAGCCTCAAACTACACCAAAAAATTCACCAACACATCACAACCAAAAACCCTCAACCATGTACCAAGAAATACAAGATATGCATGAACACTCAGCCCAATCAAGATGTAACAATAATGAACACCAAACATACCAGTGTTGTATTTATGTAGATCTAGCTCATACAATAAGTGCCATACAACCAACAACCTCTCTAGGGAAAATCCTCAAACTCCCATAACCATATCTCATGTAGAGAACAATATCCAACTACACATAAGAATATGACATACCTTTTGAATCTATAGATAGATCTGTTGTACATGATCATTGTAGACATTCCTGGGAACTTGCTTTCATACTCTGAGAACCTGGCACTCTCAACAATTCAATAATTCATGGCTTTTACCAACTATACACGACCTCCTATTTCTCATCCCACATATGTACGTGCCCTCCTTCACTTCCATCCTGCATATGTACGTGACCTATTCCATTGTATCCCACATACACCTCAAAAGCTAGGTTTTTTTAGTGTTTTTGCAACTCCAAACTTTCATCGTCAACCCTTCTTGCTACCTCAGAATCGCATAACTTTAGATGTATCAATGAGTACCTACAATAAACCTTACAAAGTAATAGATATTCAATGTGCTCAATAGGTTCTAATAGGAGACCATTTCTCTCTTATTTATACTCTCCAAGTAGCTTCCTCAAGGGGTTACCTTCTAACTAACTTAACCCAACTTCATTCTTTTAGGGCTAACCCAATTCTAGCCACTTGCCCAGTTATAACCACTTTATCCACAAATATTAAACTCACCACTTCTAGTTGCAACTAATTTATTTTTAATTATTTTCTTTTTACAACAACATAACTCATGATTAACTCCTAGTTACAACCACTTTGACTAGTAACCTTCTTCTAGGAGCTTCTATAATAAATTGACTTCTTTGACCTTATAGGGGCTTCTGGATAACTTATGAGGGTTCTACAACTTCACAAGACCATAAATCTATGACCGTGAGGAGTTAAGTGGCATTCCACATATCACCAGAAAAGGCATGACAAATATTATTCAGCTAGAATAGTCTTACCTACAAATCCACCGATCTTCATAACTTTATACCTCAAACAATATTGAGTCCCTTAACCATACTATTGGGGCTACCAGAATTTTCTACCGTACTTGCTTCAAGGGTTGACATCAATGACAACCAACCCAATTAATCAACACGAAGGTGATTTTTTCATTGTTGGAAAAAATTTAGACAAACAAATAACCCTCTAGTAGACTTAACCATTTTTCCAAAGCATCCACATCTATCTAGCCTTTGAATAAAGGAATATCAAAGTTAATTTATACCTTGAAGGGTGTCACACCTCTGAAGTGACTATTGGTTGAAGGTGTTTCCATTTTTGTTGGAAACCATTGAAGGACATGGGAGAAAGTACCCATCATTGCATTAATTTATTGTGTGGGGTCTTCCTCAAGAAAGAGTTTGATAAGATATCTTGTTTCGTCGTCTGTCTTTTCAACTTATGAGTCATAAAAAAATAAATTGTATTGTTCCATTGAACCAAATAACTACTAATGGAAGGAGCCCCAATATATGGGTTATAGACCTTCTATACACTAACTAATGGTAATTTTTGGTATGATTGAATACAAAATGATGGGGAGACTAGGGATTTTGTACCTTTGAATAATATGAAACCCTGAGGGATTCATGATTAAATTTTCCATACCTTTGAATAATATGAAACCTTGAGGGATTCATGATTAAATTTTTACCTACGAAATTCAATATTAAGGTATAAAGGCTCTGAATGATCCCCTTATTCTAAGTTTTCTTAGTTTGACTTGCACATAATGTTTCTGGGAAACCACAATTTGCAAAAATATCCAATTACTAAGAATCGACATGGGTTCAAGGGCATGCCTTGAAAGGATAATTTTTCTTCATATTTTTCCCATGATTTTTAATAGTGGCTAGGGTTTCAAAAGGTTTCTAGGGTTGACAACACTAAATAAAAAAATGAAAATCAAATAATGACTGAAGAATCTTCAATACACATACTTGATAAGAGGCACAATTGAGGAATCTTCAATTTGGATTGCTTCTAGGTAAGTGTACATGTGAGTTCATTGTTGCGTGAAAGTTGTTTTACAACCAAACACACATGCACCCAAATTAAATGACCTCTATAATATCATCACTAATGCACCCCCATTATTAGTGGAAAGGACCAATGAGAGAGAACCAAGGTTTGAGATTTGAGAGATGGAACAAGACTAACCCTTCCTCAAGATTATTCAATGCACAATATTATTTCAAGCTTCAATTACCATCTATTATTAATGGAAATAATTGGAAAGAGAGAACCAACGTTTGAACTTTAAGAGATGGAATGAAACCAGCCTTGGAAAATGAATTCGATGGATCTTCACAAAATAAAATATGAGCCTGAAGGTAATTAATGTTGTTTACCTTATAAAAATGATCCTAAGGTAACCTACCTAGATAGGAGAAACATTAATATGGCATGTGTTACGAGGAAAATCTCTCTATGGCTAGGGTGAACCAAAAGACACGGAAATGACTGCAGAAATCAACTCTATCCCGACAACATGCTATATAAACCAATGTGCAAGCGAGATAAGAAAGAGGCCTACCTCATCCAGATGTTCGACGATGTCCACCATTGAGCACTTTGACCCAAAGCTATATACCTGCGACAAGTTCTCAACAAACAATAAAAGAAATCATATGGTGGTGATATAAAAAATTAGCACATTAGATAGCATAATTCATCAATATACATAACAAATACGCCCATGGATAATAACTCATATATTTTCAAGATATTAATTGGACGGAAAGAGAGTATTTCTATTAATAAATGATCAGCAGAAGTGAAAATATTATAGACTTACATGTCGGAATGGTTCGGAACCAAGAAACTAAGTTCCTTCTAGTTGGGCCTCCACCACTTCAATCCTCCACCAAAGGCAAGCTCATAAAAGGGAGACAACGAGCTTCTCCATCAATAAAGGAAGAGTTTGGGGGCTGAACACTGTGTCTAGACTTAAAGGAAAAAGGGATGCAGACTCAATATGAAGTAAATAATTTCTCCAAAGTAACTTTGCTCTCAAAGTTGAATTTTTTCTCCTTTTCCATAGCTTGGAATTGGCCTCTTTATATCCTTCAAAATGAAACTTAAGGGCCGAGTCAGAACATTTCCAGTATATGGAAGGCCAAGGATCAAAGATATTTTACTGTGACATGGAAACCCGTCATTTAATTTTTGTTTTATGGCACAAATCTCGATGTACACAAGTTGTAGTGGAGCAACCTGTGTATACGCTTGATGTATAGTGTGCAAGATGCATACAAGTGGAAAAATTTGTATTTTTGTCTCTGGATTTTAGTAATAGGGGAGACAAGTCTGCATAGGGAAATGGAATAAGGCCCTATCTACAATATTGCATAGGGTGAGGCAAATCTTTCTCTAACATATGCCCCCTAATGTGTGAAGTCAAAGGAGCATCTGCGATGGTCGAAATACATTATAAATAACCCAGAAGTGGATTGGTAGAGAATCAACTAGACGAACTCAGTTGCTCATTACATTATGAACTGACTTTGCATACATGGTTGCCAAACATTACACTGCAGATCCATGTGAAAATATACCAAACAAGTGTCTATGGCCATGAATAGGAAAATACAAATGCGGTTACATGCCAATAGTTGTCATAGTCACGAACAAGGCCCAGTAGAACCATTCTCAAAACCAATCTGAAGATATCTGTATACCATGGAGTACAATTTGATCTCCCATGATCACTGAAGTCATATAGGCACTGGTCCAATGAAAAGGAAGCAACATCTCGGGAAATTTTCAGCCACATAGTGATGTCTTCAAGTATTCTACGTAATCTACAAAAGGTGCAAGTCTTCATTATGTGAATAAATGAGTTGAGGTCGAACACAATGAGACATCGTTTGATTATCGATCATTGATGTATACCATTAAAAAATGCAAGACAACCTACCGATAACGAAAGTAGGTATCAAGGCACCAAGTACATTCTTACAAGTGTGAATAAAGGAGTTGGTGTCGGACACCAGAAGAATCCATCGATCAAGAGACATCGATGTATTCTTAATTGTCGATGGCGAGAGAGCCTGCCATTGATGATTGCAAGCCTCAAGATACTCATAAGACTCCAAGTCTCATTTCCAGAATAAATGGGTTGAAGTTGATGGAAAGAGACCCACTGAGAGGAGAGCATTAAGACATCTCTCATAAGTCAGCATGAGGTACAAAGAAGGAGATTCATGATTTGGTGGAAATCGGACGAAGAACATGTTCACGAACCAATGACCCTGTGCATCTTTCACGTGTGCCAAGTGCAAGCGGTACACTAAAAACCCTCTGAATAGCAGCCAATGATGAAAAATGCTAACAAAGGCAAGGAAACCACCAATAAGGATAATGGAATCCAAGACACTGCACGAATCCCAATGTGTGAATAGATGTTTTATTGTCGAACACAAGGGAAACCACCCAGTCAACAACCAATGATGAAATTTCGACTGTTGGGTTCAAGGTTACCTACCAATGATGAAAGTAGGGCCAAGGTGCATGATAAGACTACAATATCATGTGATTCTGAGACAAAATGAGGGTATGGCGGACATGCAAAGTCAAGAGTTCTGAGGATTGGACGACACAGGTTGATAGACTTCCTTTAAACAAGATCATGAGACATATGGAGGACTCCGACATCATAGAAGTAATGATAAAACCATGAGATGCAGGAGGCATCAATGAAATTATCTATAGGGACTAGAAGAATAACTAGTCGGTAAAGAAGACTCTATAATGAGCTTAGCTTCCTAAGGCCATGCTAATCCCAAAATTATGATGATAAATGGACTCAAATAACTTTGTGCTATGTTCAAAGGCGACACGATTGTTGTCAATACAAGATAATACTCCCTTCTTGCTCGTCTTTTTTTGTATTTTCATAGACAAACGAATGCTATGATATAGAGGAGGAAACGTGTGTCGCAAGTAAGCAAAACTAGTTCCAGCAGTGGAACATAGCTATGCTCAATTCAGGGAAGTGCATGTGGGAGATGGACACTCGGGGGAATGTTCCCTCCTATGTATAGGGTGTCAAATTACGAAGGATATAAACAAGGCTCTGCTTGGTTGAAGATGAAAAACTGTTGAGGCAAACGGTTTCTAACGCAAAGCAAGAACCAGCTATAGGCTCAATATTGAAAGCAAGGGAATGAGATGAAATCACAACTTAACGCCAAAAAATGTCCTTTTTTATGTCTTTTAGTCTACTTGGTGTGAAAAAAGGATAAACTTGTGCCAAATAGATGTCTTTTCAAAACCAATTTACGAGTGTGAAAGAGACAAGTTCACTCGACAATCTTTTCACCTTTTGATAACGAATCGGAAAAGAGATTAACTAAGATTTGCGACCTTTCAAGTCCAATTTAACGAGTGTGAAAGGGACAAACCACCCGACAATCATTTCACCTTTTGATGACGAGTCGTAAAAGAGATTAAATTAAACTCGTTTGGGATTCCTCGAGGTATAAGGCCACATGTTTATGAATGATAAATGAGGCTCAGCATAAAGTCAAGTATGAGTTGTGAGGGACTCGCGGTCCTATGAAAAAATATATGCATGGGCACCAAATGCAGTAGGGGATCTAACTAGGGCACCCATGTTTGGTAAGTCTCTACCACTTGATAACGAATCGACTTTATAGCAGATGGAAGGTTTTGTGTCACAACAAATGGGTTCGTACCTAGGGCATAAAGAGTGACAGTTATAGGATAATGCAAAAATGCATAATGGAGTGGATACCTATCCTATATACTGGGTAATGAAAATACCTACCCGTGGTGACAAATGGCCAACATAACGTTGAAATCTATAAGAATCCTAGGTTAAAACTGCAAAAACCAAATAGATCCACCTTTCTATTAGTCCATTAGGTGAAAAAATGGCTTAAAACTATAGAAAGTGGGTAAAAATAATTTATAAATAGTAACAAAATCAAAAATTACTATACCATTTTGATTTTTTACCCAACTAGTGCAAATTGGACCAAAATACCTTCGAGATTGAAATGGTGATTGTGGGAGCATCAGGCAACAAAATCACGAACCGTTTGGATCAGGTAATTCTTGTTCTCTTCCTCTTCAAATTCAGTGGATTAAAATTTTGAATTAGGTTCCAAATTTTTAGTTATTAAGGGCGTAAAGTGTATATTTTGGTGTACGTGGGCTAGCTTTGATCAGGTAGCATATACGATGAGGTATATGCTCACGTGTGAACTACAGGGGGCGTATATCAAGCCCTACACGCGACTGTATGTAAAGTAGGATGCGTACAAGCATCCAAACAATCATTTTGAAAGGTTCTACAACAAAATTTTATTTGTCTTTGACATGATGGTTCTTGAAGGGAGAGAGAGAGAGCACGAGGAGGTTGATGTTGTTGTAGATCGAGATCTGGGGCCTCGAATGGCCTTAAAGAGATGTGGCTTGTATAAGTTTTGTGCGCTCAAAGGAATGAGAGCCCAGGTGAGGTTTCTCGAGATGTTGGTGGGTTACTTGGACCCTGAGAGTGAGAGCTTCAGATCGATGGGAAACCATTGAGAATTGAAGTAGAGGGAATTTACTCTTTTACTAGTCTATCATGTCGAGGAGAGGTTGTAAACCTCAAATCATAGGGAGTAGGGAGTGGGATGAAGATATAACAATATATCGACGCCCACTGTGTAGCAGGGACTCCTAAGGTAGGATTCAAGTCCCTATCCGGGCAATAAACAATCTCATTTTGAATATTATTGTCCTAGTATTGACTAGGATCACAGGTTTGGCCTCGTTGCACCAGGCATCGAGGCCGCTCATTTTCTATGCAGTGCAATGTATGAGACCCACAATATATGACTGGTGTACCTCACTACTAGCAAATATGAAGAGCCAGTTGACAGAGTGCAAACAGGGGAGTAAAATAAATTTTGGGTTTGCCTCTATCCTATGCAGTTTCTTTTTCGAGCGGGTTCCAGGTTTGGGACCTAGAGTTGAGATTCTTCTAAGAGGACCTCGTGATCCAGCCGTGGCATGGTGGACCGAGGTAATGAGGTGGAAGGGGGGAGTTAGGGTGTCGACACCCTACAACGATGATTTCTTCTACCAGTGGTAGTGACAAGTCATCACTCTAGATGACTATCCCTATGAGGGGATCGACTTCAGAGGAGATCTAGACATGTCACTCCCACCAGGGACCACCTACAGTGACATAGGTATGTCAAAATGTTTTTACATATTTCATTTTTTTGTATTTTTGTATAATAGGACAAAAATATTTTTGGATTGTGCTCAATTATTGATTAGAAATTTGTGTAACATAGACGTGGTTCTGCGATGGTCGGAAGGTTTCCCCCGACATTGGCGGAGGAACCGGGGAGACAAGGCGGCAAGAGGAGAAACCGAGAGGGTCCTACAAAACGTACAGGGAAACTTGTCACATTTGACTCACAGGATACCCATGGTTCAAGTAGAGGATATGCCTAAAGCCATGTAGCGACAGGTGGCTGGTGTACCCAGGACATGGGTACAACTCTTTCGGCATCTTGCAAACACCATGGTTTTCTACCATAACACACATCCGACGCCACAAGCATAGATGTCGTGGCATATTGTAATACCAATTGTATATGTGTATTGAGGGTATTAGCCCCAATTTTGTACTATGAACACCATATTTTTTTGAAATACATAAAAAAGGGATCTTCGGATTTACTTATATTTTACAATCTGTACATTGATAAGATGGTTTTCTTTGCTTTTAATTATGTGACAAATGCCAATCTAAAACGAAATTAGCATAAGCATCGGATACATGATTAGAACTCCTAGAAATATGATAATATGTAATAAAATCAAATTGTCATTCTAAAAGATGTACTCGTAGGAATCGTCGGAGTAAAGTAGGATCACGCACACGGTAACTACCGTTCAACTGACATACTACTAATTGGGAATCCAGGCGAACCTCTAATGAATGAATGCCATGTGAGATAGCATCGCACAAAAGTTCTATAACGACACTATATTTGGCCACATTGTTCATGGGTGGCCCTAGGGATACGCCACCTGAAGACACCAGTAAACCCTTAGGTGAGTAAACCACCCAAGCAGCGGAAGCCAAGTTCCTTGTATGACAACTGGCTCTGTCTGCAAATCCTAGGTAGACTGAAGACTCTATCAACATCTGTCAACCAAGTGAAAAATTGATAAACAACCTAAAGATGAAAAGAAATAAATATATACACTAAATTACATTAGTATATAGAGAGTTCCACCTAATCCTGAGGATTAAGTGTAATATATTTTCAACTAGAGCCCATTTTTGGGCTCGGCCAACTTATTCCCTTCATAATCTTCTAACTCATAGGATCCTTTTTCTAACACACATCGCACGATATAAGGAACGTGCCACATGGGTTTAAACTTGCCTGCCCCTAGTGGTTCTTTGGCTTGATCATAAAAGAGGACCAAGTCACCCTCAGAGTACAACCGAGGACAGAGATGCTTATCGTACTGGACCTTGACACATATTTTGTTCACCTTGATAGTCGTAGAGGAATCTCGATGTTTCTCATCAAGACTCTTTAGGTGTACAGTGCGTCGCCCGCGATCGGAAGTGTCAGGTAGGAGCACGGTTGCCAACTTAAGAGAAGGGATTTCACATCCAATGGGTAATATCGACTCCACACCATGTACTAACTAGAAGGGGGGGAATCCGGTGGCAGTCTTGACCAAGGTTCGGTATGCCCAGAGTGCAAGATATATCATGATGTGTCAGTCGGACTTACTATGACTGATAGTTTTTTGAAAAATGGTCTTGAGAGACTTGTTGACGGCCTCTACTTGTCCATTTTCCTAGGGGTAGTAAGGATAGGAATGACCAGGTCTAAACCCCAGCTTAGCTGCTAGTTCTTCCATAATTTCATTTTGAAAGTGATATCCATGTCCAGTGACAATCTCACTCAGGATACCGAACGGGACGATAATTTGATTGAATACGAAAAAGGTTGCAGTCTTCCCATCGGATTTAATTGTAGGCATGGCCTCTACCCACATAGTAAAGTATTCGGCGGCCACGATAATGTGTTGATGCCCCCCAGCTGAAGTTGGGTTGCAATCGACAAAATCCACACCCCACTTGGTGAAGGGACCGATGGTAATGGCTAGGTGAAGAGGGGATAGATGCGATCACATTTTCCGAGTGAACACTTGGCAGGGGTGACACTTCTTAACCGCTTCAATACAATCTTTAAAGATAGTAGGAAAAAAATAGTTGACTTGCAAAAACTTTTGGGTTGTCGCAAGCCCGGATAGATGACCACAAGCTCCACTGTGGCAATCGTTCAAAACAGACTCAGCTTCTCTGTGAGTTAAATAATGACGCAAGATATTGTTTATTCCTCAGCGATACAAAGTTTCACCAATGATAGTATATTTCTTAGCTTGGTATCTTATACGTCATCGGTCATCTCGTGAGAGATGCTGAGGGAACTTCAAGGTCTGAAGAAGGGGTCAGACGACAAGACAAGAAATATGTGTTCATATGCAAACGAATCAACATGGATATCATCCTCATCCAATCGTGGAAAATTGGATATTAACTCTACAAAGACTAGCGAATTTTTGTATTTCGCAGAAGCAAAATCGAGATCAAACTCTTGTAAAATGACAATCCATTTATTATATTTTCCCCCTGTTATATGCCTGGTAAGAACGTATTGAAATGGATTGACATCTGAAACCACGGTAGTCTTGCAAAGTAATATATAATGACGTAAACGTTGGACTGCGTGAACGACAGCCAAATATATCTTTTCAACGTGAGTATAATTAAGTTCAGGACCGAGTAAAGTTTGACTATGATAGTAGATGACGTGCTCACAAAGCTCATCATCCTCCTGAACCAGAACCATACCAATCGTATCTTCAGACGCGGCGATATAAATTAAGTAATCTCTATTGTAGTAAGGCGACTTCAGTAGAGGCGTTGACACTAAAGCTTTCTTCAAAGCATCGAAGGACTCATTGGCTTGCTCATCCCAGATAAAAGGGGTGTCCTTCTTCAAAAGACGCATGAAACCTTTCGTGATAGTGGCATAGTTCACTATAAACCGGTGAAGAAAGTTATATTTCCCCTGTAAACCCTGAAGTTGTCTAATCGTGCATGAGGGAGGAAACCGAAGTATTGCCTCAACCTTAAGTGGGTCTATCATGATCCCAGTCTCAAAAACTAGAAAACGTAAAATATGACCAGACTTAACACAAAAGATGCACTTGTGAGGGTTCAACCGGATTCTATAATAACGACATCTTTCAAAAACAAGGCAAAGGTGTATAACATGATCCGTTGTCTTGCGAGAGTGAGCAGAAAGATCATCAAGGTAAGCTTCGACTATGTGCTTAAGATTTCAAAAAGAGAAAATCATGGCACGTTGAAAGATTGCTCTGACGTTTTTAAGGCCGAAAGGCATTTTATATGCAAAAGCATCCCAAGGACAAATAAATGCCATTGTGTTGATCCTCAGGTTTGATTTGAATTTGGCTATATCCTGAAAATCCATCCATAAAAGAAAACACTTTGCTTCCAGCACACTCGTCGAGAATCTGATCAATGAAAGGTGTGGGAAAGTTGTCTTTAGGACAGGCCTTGTTCAGGTCACGAAAATACATACATACACGGATGGTTCATTTCTTCTTATCTACATGAATGGGGTTGTATACCCATTCATCCAAGGGAACCGGGTAGATGAAGCCGGCATTAAGTAAATTCTCCACCTCTGCCTTAATAGCAGGGGCATTTTGAGGGTTGACAGCTCTAAGACATTGTCGAACAGGTTTAACATTCAAATAAGTTCTAATCTCATGTTTGACAATACGAGGTTCGATTCTTGGAATCTCTTCATAAGACCAAGAAAATACGTCTCGGTATTCCTCTTAGAGCTCGGTGTATATCATGATTTCTTTTAGTGAACAATCCGCACTGATATTTACATTTTCAAACTTGTTAGGGGTATGAGACATGTCAATCGTGACGGTAGGAGAAATGCTCGCCATAGTTCCTTCGAGATAAATGTTGTGCGTATCAAGTGGAACTATGGCGTGACCAACTATCTCACTCAAAGTAGATCGGAAGTCCTCTTGTTCGATTCTTTCAAGATCTAGGAGAAAATAAGAATGGTGATGCATATCATCCCAAGGTTTGTCGGAACCATTCATGGCTCCGATAATGGCTTCGTCCAAAGGCAAAGTCCCAGCAAGGCAATTATGTGAACAAGACAACGAAGTGGCCCACACGGGCCTAGAAATGAGATCCTCCTCATCCGTCGGCGAGGGAACGGGATCGGGATCGACGGAAGAGTTGAGAACAACTTAATACGTAATCTTTGTTTTTGATAGTGGCATGGCCATCCCAGCATGCAACTTACCTTCACAAGACAAAGTTGGGGAAGGTAGGGTCCACGGGTCACTAAAATAAGAATTGCGGAAAGGAATGGACCTCCCTGTCGAGACGGGCCTACTGGACATGGAATAAACGTGGTGATTCGGTGTCGTCAAGTCGAAAGTACCCATAAGGGAAGAATACATTCTAACACCGATATTCTCAGTTGTTGGCTGAGAATTGTCTATCACAGGGATCGACGGTCCAAGAGATGTATTAGTACTTGAGCACGCAAAGGATAACTGATCGATCATCACGATCTTCCCTTCATGAGGAAAACAAAGAATACAGAAGATGGAGGATACGAATGCTATCATAGCATAAGTCCAATTGTGACCTAGTAACAGGTTATAATCAAGAGGCGCATCAACTACCTCTACCTCCACCTCTACTGTCTTCCCACCTAATTGGACCAGAAAGGTGGGGATAATACCGTGAGGGTGGAAGGAATGATCGTCAAAAGTAGTCAACATGTTCAATGACTTGGAAAGAGTTAGAGAACCGAGAGCTTTCCAATAGACCAGGGACATCACACACGTAGCAGTGGCTTCATCAAAAACCATACATTTGATGTTATACTTTGAGTACTCCACATGAATTTGGAAAGCCACATGGTAAGGAAAACGATGCTTAACATCTGTGACATCAAACTTGATAAATTTTGAGACACTGGGTTCTAGAGCTCCTAAAGCAAAGAGTAAGGAATTCCTCTGTGAAGGACACGTCTGGGGTACCTCCAAAGCTGACATTGCACAAGGGGTTTGACCCAGGCCCTCAACAATAGAGTAATTATGGGTGGCTCTAGCATTTGGATTATGGGTAGAGAGCTTGACTACTCCTTTCGGAATACAAGGCGGTGGCCCCAGTGACCAGAATATTTCTCCTTGGTATGATTTTATTCTTTTTCAGGCCCTGGAGACTAACCTTACGAAAAATATCACTCTAGAGTTTCCTTTTAGTGTTTTTTAGACTCTCTAAAAGTGAAAAACCACCGAGCTTTCCTTCTTTGCGATCGTAAACCTTCACATGGAAGGAGTCTTATTGTGTCATGTTGTAATCGCATTGCATGTCTCATCCCTGCATCTTTGGCCAAATGACAGCTTCATGTTGTTATTACTGAACCTTTAGAGCATTCCTTAGGTGCAAGCCTTGTAGCATTTTTTCCCTTGTGATCTGACACCTTGACCCATGGAGGAATTTTCGCAAGTGTCCTCATCCTGCACATGTATCCTAGCATCAAGCATCAACATGTTCCATGCGCTTGGAAATAGTTTTCTTTCCCATGACACTCGTTCCTCCTTTGTAACATAGCATTCTTTTATTATTTTTCAAGCTCATTAAATATTTGAAAAACACAAAAAAAAAAAAAAATATTCCAAAAAGAGGGGACGGGATATACATTCTCTTTTATCGACAGTAAGATAGTCTCCCTTGGACAAATCACATCCTTCCATTTGTTCTGCAAGCATTGGGATCTAGTATGACCTTAGGAAGTTGTTCTTTTTACATAGAGTTGTGTCCTCCTCCATTTGGTTACTCTTCCAAACATATGGAGATTTTTTGGTGCCTCTTATGCCTCAAACTTATGTCAATAATATGTTTCCTGAGTCTCATCATTTGTCGTGTTTTTTTCCAAGGGAAGTCTTCCAACATGAGTCGTCCATTCTACAATTAATTTCTTCACCTTCATGAGTTGACCATCCCTAGAATCCAATCAAGTTCATATTCAGAATCAACGAATTTTAGTACCTGTTGTTCAATTTCTTCCAGTGTATCCATGACAGTTTGTCGAAGACATCAGGGTAGTGAGTCCTACACGCCTATTATAATCCTACTTGATTTTTGTAGACCTTGAAGATCTTGTTCGAGTTATGAAGCTACCATCTCCAGCTACAGAAATTGATGCTTCCTAAGGATGCATATCACATTGTATTTGTATCTCTTCAGATGATTTTCATATGTAGCTCCATTGTGTATTATTCATGGCTACGCTCTTTATAGACATTCATATTTGTCTCATAGTCATGTTTATTTTATATGACATGGATCTGTAGTGTGCTTGATTGGTATCCATGCATACTTTATCCCAATCATGGGTATGCCCGCCTCGGAGAGATTATCATTATTTTGCAGATGACACACTCACGAATATGTGTCTTGGGCTCACTCGACTTCGTGCCTTCCCACTGTATGAAGATGTTATAATGTATTTCGGCCATCAGATTTTGTTTTGACCTCACACATTAGGGGGCATCTGTTATAGTCCAAAAATGCCACACCTATGCATCCAAGACATTGGCCCATTCATTTGCATCCTTCACTAAGCATATTGTTGAGGTTTCCTTCTAAAAAAACAAATTTTTGGATAATATATGTGCCATGTTGCACTATCAAAGTGAATACATATGTTTGTTGCATGCCAGTCCACCCACATACATACACCCATTGCATGCTAGTTATCCCGCGTTTACCTCCAAAAATGCAAAAAAACAATTATGTGTATTTCGGCTGAGTTTACGGGATATGAAGGGTTTCCCAACCATTTTACCCCTTGTATCCCGTACCCAAACCAAACAACTATCTTTTTCTCGTATAAAAAGAGGTCTAAGGGAGTAATTTAGATATATGAACAAGAGAATAAGAAAACTCTGCCAAAATCCTTTCCCTCTCATTGCCCAAGTTTTGCATCTTGCTCTGAGTTTTGTCCTCAACTTTCCCTTCCATCCATTCTCCCTATGCAACCCTTCCTTCACATGTTGGCATGTTGGTTGTGAGAATTTTATGTGGGATTGGTGCACTTGGAGTTGCGACAGAGGATCTCGGACTTGGTTCGTGGAGTGGTGTCCAAAAGAAAAGGTTGTAACCTTTCATCTTGTTTATGAATAAAAGAGATTATCTTTGTCCCAAAACTTTATGTGTACATGTTCTTATCTATTTAATCATTTAAATATATATTTAGGATTTTAAGTGATTACTAGAGATTGTATATGTTGTAGTGTTTTGTTCTTGGTCTATTGCAAGTCAGCTTTGGGATGAGATTTGTGATCTAAGAGGCAACAACAAGTGGAGGAGGTCTACATCAACTAAAAGGATTCAAGGTGATCTTCTTAACCTTCTCTTTCCTCTCTCTTATCACTTAGTCTAGATTGTTTTGGGGTAGATTAGAGGTAAGTCAATATTTTAGGGGGTTATCACTCTACCTAATCCTTAGACCCAATTTATTGGGGATTTTCTCAATAACAGTACGTTGGACGCATTTTTCTCCTACAATATGATGGGAAAACTCTTAGCTAGATTGGATAAATTCCACCGATTAAGGATGGCCTAAATAATCTTTGAAAAACCATAGAGCGAATCCAGATTCATTGAAGTCCATTTCAGACTAAATAAACTTTAAAAAAAACATGTTTTCCTCAGTAGAAATCACGACCGTGGATCTCGGCACAACAAGTTAATCCTAGCCATTGATCGGAGTCCATTGCACTCTAGAGCATGCTTCTTTTTAGGGTCCTTGCCAACCATCAAATTCCTCAAAGGCGCATTGAAAGATCATAACCATTAATTGAGGTCCTTAAGTGGGAGGATTTGTCGAGGATCCAAGTTTTTTTCAACCATTGGATCCATCGGGAAGTAGTCGGGGGAGAATTTTTTTTCGTTAGATTATTTTTGAAAGGAGTTTTGGGGTCTAACGTTCGGAGTAGGCCATAGTACCGAGGCCCAAAGGGAAGAATCCAAGCGGAATTATTGACAGTTGATCTTGGTCAAGCGGGGTCAATCAGATCCCAGACCCCAGCAGTTTTCCCAACCTCAATGCATTTGGCACGGGCCAGAGGCTTGGTGCTCAGTGGGTAGGGTTCTCACGCGGGATTCCAATTCCATGTATTATGTATAGGCATGGAAGGGAAGGTGACGTCACGTGTGACGTAGAAGCCACATAAGAATACAACATGGCCAAGGATGTTACGTGGCGAAGGCTAATTCAACCAAGAGTCACGTGTGGGTCCAACTTGGGCCCAAAACCATGCATTGACGCCTTTACACAATGATCGTCAAATCTACCAGTCGAGAGATCTCAGTCGTAGATCTTGTGTGTAAGCTTGAGAGTTGTTAATCCCAAGTTTAACTTAAATCAACCATCTTGTAATCACTGGGACGTTGGATATTGGGAGTATACAAAGTTACACCACACCAGGAAAGTCCCAATATCCAATGTCTGGGGCTACGTGTCATGAAGCGGTTCACCCACGCGGTGCCCAGTGAGTGGTCTACGTGTTGCGATAGAGGAAGGACATGTGTCACCCCATGGTGTTGCCACATGTCACACGGTTTTGGCCCAATTGGACAGAGATCTGTGGGAAAAATGAGTTCCACACATCATGCCATGTGTTTGATCATGTGTCATACCATGTGGCAGTAGGAGATTCACTGATGAGTCAAATGTGGGTCTGACGAAGGAAAGATACCCTTAGGGTAACATCATTGGACCTTGACCATCGGATCTAAGGAGGATAACCTCCATTGTTGATATAAATCAATGGGAGTCAATTGCCCCCCAGAGCACCGAGGAGTTTGGTTACATGGATGTTCTAGGAAGTCTGGTGCCTAGTGGCCACATGTCACGCCATGAATAGAGATAGATGGAATGGTATGATAGAAACACATGTATTGGGTGCCAAATCGGCTATCATTTAGATTTCCGCTTAAGCAAGGCTAATGAGGAGTGACAACAGGATGACTAGGGGTGCCAATGTGTTTTGAAGAGAACACATGGCAACCTGTATACAGTAGACCCTATCGATGTTATCCCTTTGACAGGTGGCTAAATATTAGCCTTTGGACCTAATGACGTCAAATCTCAGTCGTCCATCAAAGAGGGTTGGACGGAGTTGGAAGTGATTATGAAGGAGGATGTACTCCGATAAGGAGAACTACGAAGATTAATCTAAACTATAGATCGAACGATGGCCCTAATTCACGACAATTTTCAACTATATTGAGGTCTGTGAGTTATTTACAAATGTTAGGTGAGAGAAGAATTATTTTTTATGCTTAATGGAAGCTCCAATGAAATCAAAGTCTTTAATTGTCAGTTCCCATGGGCCATCCAATCCATTGGATGCATGTTGTTGGACTCCACTTTCCCGAATACGGAGAGGTTAGAAAGTTTTTTAACCCATGCATGAATTTAATACACCGACGAAATACTAGTCGTAGATCACTAGGACCGTTAGATATGTCGGGGTGGATGTTATCGGAGTTGCAGAGTGGTTTAGAATAGAAGAACTATGATGGAAGGAGTTTAGATAATTTTTAAACCATAGTATGGAGTCCCGATAGAGTGTGGGTTCATGGTATTACGTGGCAGGTGCCACGTCCATACCACATGGTTTTTCATGTGTACCAAGGTGTCGTGTGGCACTAAGGTGGAAGTAAGGGAAAAAGGGCCAAAATTTTTGGAGTGTTGTAATTTTGAACCTAAACTCATATTTGAGTGTAGTTACAATCATTAGAAAGCCCTGGATGAGTAGAACCAATTTACAAAGTCTAAGTGGAGAAATGAATAGTTGGAAATTGAAAAAACAATTGCACCCCATTCCTTAGAAGGTACTTAAGGGGTCAGTTATGTTATAGACATCCACTCGAAGAGACCTTATTTAGACTTGAAGATTGTATTCCATGCATCTGTTTGCTCAATCGACACCTAGTGGTAGCCTGCCTTCAAATCAATATTACTGAAAAATTGTGGGCCTTTGAGCTAATCTAGAAGATCATCAATTCATGGGATTGGGTATCGATTATTTACTATGATATTGTTCAGGGCTTTGTAATCAATACAAAGTGGCTATGTCTCATCCTTCTATTGTACCAAAACAATTAGGCTCCTACAAGGTGAGGAACTTGGTCTAATGTGGCCCTTTAGAATTATCTCTTGGATCCTCTGCAGGATTGTTAGGTAGAGGAGCATCAGGTCTCAATTCAATTGAGTGTTTTACCTAATAGTGCAAAGGCACCCCAGTAGGTGATGGAAAGATGTCTTTATGATCTTCTACTATATTTTCCATCCTACTTTTATTGTGTAGAGAGGCCTTATGTAGAGGTTTTGGTGGTTGTAGTGATCTTTCGTTCACCTTCCAACTGGACCATAAAGATGAAAAATCTCTCAGTCCAAGAGACCACCTTTCCGCACCGCTTCGCAAATATCAAATAGACCAAAATAGTTGGGACTACCTTTGGTATCCTGTAGAGTTGACCTACGAAAATAATAATGACACTATGGTGCCTAGATTCATAAACAACATGATGCTTCCACATATATGGTTTTCCTAAAATAACATGAAAAAATTCAAGTGGGGAAACATCACACATTACCTTTTCTTTGAAGGGATTTATGTCCTAGTGCGGTCGACATTACTCATTGATGGATATGTATCATCCCTAGCTGATCCAACCCATGGTGTAACGTTGAGGGTGCAACGCCATTATTAGGTTCAACCTCTTGATGACCTCTACTAAGATTGGGTTCTTCTAGATACTGCTATCAACAAAGAAATGGAGTGGGGTCCCCTTCACCCACATCTATGAGTGGAAGAGTTGCTCCCCTTATTTACGCTCATTTGCTTCCTTTGGATGGACCTTTATGGTGGCAATGGTGACACTGGGTTCCACAACAATTATCCATTTTCCCTTATCCAATTATAAATCAGAGTCTAATCTGACATTCTAATTATGAGGCTTTCTTCTCAGCCAACAATGAAAGTTTGGAGTGACATTCATTAGTGTTGTACCAAGGGATTTTGTGGAACTCACACCACTCTCCAGTGTCCTTCTTCGACTTCTCGTTACCCTTATTTTCTTGTAGCTTGGAATGGTTTTCCTAGAGCTGGTGATTCTTATTCTTCCCTTTGTTTTAGGAGTTAGGGCCACCTTTACCTAAATAATTACACCAACACAATAATGGAGCAAATATATTCAACAATAATGCACACTCAGCTCAAAATTTCTCATTAACAAGAGTAATATTTATACATGAGAGGATATTTATTGAGAAACTTTCATCTCCTATAATAATTCAACAATCTTTCCAACAATCCAGAAATATCTCAAGCATATTTCTCTAACTCAAATTAAACCTTCAATATATAACAACTAACAATAATTAATCTAGAAAAAATGATTCATTATTCCAACATTTCTCCCCCATAATGATCATTTGGAAATATTCTGAGATCATCTCTAAATTTGCAAAACTTTTCCTTTGATAGTTCTTTGGTGAATATATCAGCTACCTTCTCTTATGTTCTGCAATACATGATCTCGATCACACCTTGCAGAACCAAATCTAAAACAAAATGATATTGAATATCAATATGCTTGGTCTTCTTGTGAAAAATTGGATTCTTCGTCAATTGAATAGAACTTTGATTATCACATATCAACTGAGTGGGTTTTTCTTGTTGCTGATGTAGATCCCCCAGAATTATTCTTAACCATACTTCTTCACAAGTTGATGTCATTACGGATTTATACTCTACTTCTACCTTGGAGAGAGAAACTGTAGGTTTCTTTTTTATACTCCAAGAAACTATTGCTAAACCCATGCTAAATGAATACCTTGAAGTACATTTCATGCCATCCATGTAGCCTATCCAATGTGAATCTGTATAACCAATCACCTTGAAATATTCTGTGTTAGAAAAATAGGACCGCAGAGCAATAAAATAAAACAAATGCGGAAAACAAAACACAGAAGATACACAATACAAGAGAGACACAGATTTACGTGGTTCACCCAGTGTGGGCTACGTCCACCAGAGAAATTGCCAGGTCCTTCCTTTATTATTATCCAGCAAATGAAGGGATACAACCTACAGAAAAACTCGTTGTAACTTCCTCTTCTTTCTCTACACTCCCCCGCATGGAAGAGTGTACATACTTTTGGGGTGTAAATACTTCATGGAGTATAAACATGGCTGAAAGCAAGGACCTCTGAATCAGGAAGATAATCAGGCTCCATAACCAACAATCTCCCACTTGGAGACTGATCTCAACAACTCCATCGTTGTTGTATATGTTGGACTCTAAACCTTCTTGGACCTGGCAAATTTCTCTTCTTCATCTTCATTCTTGAATACCAACTGAAACTGAGCAGGAACTCAGTTTCTCCCTGGTTACTCCCTTTGTTAACATGTCTGCAGGATTATGGCTAGTGTGTATCTTTTCCAACTTCAAATGTCCATCTTCCAGGGCGGATCGTACGAAGTGGTACATCAACTATATATGCTTAGTCTTCGAATGGAAGGTCGAGTTCTTTGCAAGGTGAATGGCACTCTGAATGTCACAGTACAACCTGTTGTTCTCTTGCTTCTTTCCCAATTCCTCCATAAACCTCTATAACCAAATCATCTCTTTACTAGCCTCTGTAGCAGCAACATACTCTGCCTCTGTTGTTGAAAGTGAAACAACCTTTTGCAGTTTTGAAATCCAATTTATTGTTGTTCCACCTATAGTAAAAACATACCCTGTGGTGCTCCTCCTGTTGTCTTTATCACCTGCCATATCTGAATCAACATATCCCTGTAGAAAAGTGTTTGAACCTCCAAAAGATAATGCATGAGTAGTAGTACCTCTCAAATACCTGAGAATCCACTTTACTGCCTCCCAATGTTCTTTACTTGGATTGTTCATATACCTGCTCACAACTCCCACTGCATGTGCAATATATGGTCTTGTGCAAACCATTGCATAC